>CAUYQG010020466.1:0-45019 GCA_963574415.1 Tarsius wallacei | reverse complement strand
AACATCGTTGTGAGTGATAAATGCAAGTTGCACAGCATGAAACCACTTATGAAAATTTTAAAACAATACAATACATAGTTTATGGCTATATATAATGAGTGTATAAAAAACATGGATAGGAAAGATTAACACCAACATCAGAATGGTGGGGTTCCTTCTGGGGAATAAGGCAGAGAGATGATTGGTTGGGGAGCCGAGGGGGACACAGTCATATCCATAAATGTTAGTGTGACCCCAAAAAATAAGAAAGCTTTCGTGCAAATATGGCTGGATGTTAACATGGCTTAAATCTGAATGCTGAATATATAAATTTCCATTTTTGGTTTTGTGTTTTGCCTATTGTAAATATTCCATGACTCAAAATAATTCCTACCTGCTACGTTTTTTTACTTCTTTACTGTCTATTTCCCCCACCAAACCCTAAGTTCCCTGGAGGCAGGGACCATACTATGTCACTTTCATCACAGTATGCCCAGTGTCCAGAGGGCAAGGGGGGAAATTTAAGCATATGACCTGTAAGGGTAATAATGTCCAGCCCACAGATATTAAGACTCCTTGGTTTTACTGTAGATGTGCTCAAGAGGCAAGAATGACAGATTCAGGATCAATAATAAGAGCCTTTAGCTACCTGCTCGAGCTCTGGAGGGCTTCTCTTTCTCTCCCACTAAACACAGACAAAGGCACTGAAGCAGTCCGCTTGATAATAAAGAATGAGTCCACACATACTCATCACAACCACAGCAGCTGCAACAATCATCAACACGTACCAGTTGCTGAGTGGCAAGCATGCATTACCTCATTTAACACTCACAAAACCTCTGAGAGGTAGATGATATTGTTCAGTTCCAGATGAGGAAACTGAAACTCAAGGAGGTTTGGGCCTTTCTAACCTGCCTGAGGTCACACAGTCTCCAAAAGCTTACCAAGAGTAAAACTGTAAACAGATGACCAGCCAACTAGGATCACTATTCTTATAGTCAGGGCCCCTTTATGTGGCCCATTTCTAATTTCCTCCAAATTTGTTTTCTATCTTTAAGGCACATATGAGAGTTCTCTTGAACATGCCCCACCCAGTGTCACTGGAGGTGGTACCACCACCCCTCATTTGCAGGGTTCCTTATCAATAACCCTGAGACACAGATGAGACAGACATCTTCATCCTAGTGTTACAGATGAGAAAACAGAAGCCACATTACCTGAACTGTGTGCTGCACCTTCCTTCCTGCCTCAGAACATGACTGCATTTGCAGATGAAGTTTTTACAACGGGAACAAAGTTAAAATGAAGTTACAAGAATAACCAATTGAATAAGACTGGGATCTTTATAAGAAGAAATTTGGACACCAGACCCACACACACACAAAGGGATGATCATGTGAAGACACAGGGAGACGATGCCATCTATAAGCCATCATCTACAAGCCTGGAACAGATCCTTCCCTCGTGGCCTTCAGAAGGAACTCACCCTGTCAACACCTTGATTTTGTACTTTCAACCTCCAGAACTGCGAGAAAATAAATGCTGTTGCTTAAGCCCCCCAACCTTTGGGACTTGGTTACAGCAGCCCTAGCAAACTAACAGGCACAGAGATGTTAAGGGGCCACACCAAAGGGAGACAGAACCAATATGGTTCTTCTTTCTCTTGTTTTTGAAATAATCATTCCTAAAATATGGGTATCTACTTTTAGAGGTAATATTTTATATGCAAATCAAATTAAAATGATTACCTTGGAGAAACTCAAATTAGCAATGTAATTCCATATCTTTTGGGTTCTGCTTCCAGTTAAGATCTAGAAGGATATGAAAGACCATCACTATAGCAACAGAGTGTAGCAACAGAGAACACTGGATAAACTACAAAATCATTTTGTTTTAACCCACTGGAGAGCTGAAGTCTCAAAGGAATTTTGAGGAACCAAATTTCAGAGACACTGGGCCCTTCCTACATGAGCAAAGACCAGCAGCCGTGTTCATCTCTGGGGCATGAGCTGCTAATCAGCATCTATTCCTCATTGTGGAAATAAGAGGAACCAGTCACATTTTTAACCCTGTGGGCTGAGGTGATGGATTAGACCTAGATTAGGGTGTCTAAATCCACCAGACTTTTACCAGGTGTGTGGTGGCTTACAGGAAGTCAAGACAAGAATGGAAAGCAGAGTGATACCTCTACAGTCATGTGGGGACTGGGACCTATGCTCTTCAAGAGAGAGAGACCTGATCCTTCCTGCCTTAAGGCATTTGAAACTAGTGGTGAACCCAATCCAAGCCAATCCACCTTAAGTGCTGATTAAACAGAAGCATTTACCTCCTCATCCTGGCTGCTTCTCTGCCACCCTGAAAGGAGTTAGCTGAGGACAAAGCTGTCACACAAGGAAAGAACTGCAGAGATGTGAAGCTTGGCCGAGCCTTACCTGACGTTCAACCTCCTTTTTTACTTTTCACTCAGTTCCATGGGCCCATGTCAGTGATGTCTTTATTGTTTAAGCCAGTTTGATTTCTGTCATTTCCAACCAAACGAATCTTAATTGATACAAAGCACAAGTCCTGACCAATTACAGAGTAAATAAACATATTACACATGAAAATTCTTATATAAATTGGCAATATACAATTCTGAAGTTATAGTAATTACACCAAATACACACTGAGATTGTATTTATAATGTTATAAATGAACCAGACAATATTAGGAAATAACAACAATGAGTTTTTAAAACAATCATAACAGAACTTAACCTATAAAGTAGACCTCAGTGCTTCACAGAAACCACTGTCATGAGATTCCTATTCTGAAAATGCTAATGGCAAATCAGTCTTCTATTTCTTTTGTCGCCCAGACTGGAGTGCAGTGGCCGCTCCTGGCCACCGCAGCCTCGACCTGCTGGGCTTCGGCGATCCTTCCGCCTCAGCCTTCTGAGTAGCCAGAATTACAGGCAAGCGCTACCGTGCCTGGCTGATTTTTTGATTTATTGTAGAGATGAGGTCTCGCCAAGTTGCCCAGGCGGGTCTCGTACCCGCGGGCTCAGGCAATCCACTCACCTCAGCCTCCCAAAGCATAGGATTACAGGCTGAGCCACCGAGCCCAGCTTAGTCTTTCTATTTCACCATCTACTTCCACCATCCACATGTGACATCCACCATAGTGGAGGAGATAAAGACTCAGATTGTTACTAAAGGCTATGGAAATGCTGGTGGGAAGATTCTAAACTGAATCAGAATGGAGAAATTAAAATAAACATAGAAGAAAGAGGAAAAGTTTTGGAGTGAAAATAACCACTTAAAAATCAAATAACATTTCAAAATATCCAAAGTACCATTTTAGTTGTTTGGGGATAGCCAAGAAACCTTCAAAAACTCATGCAAAGAAAAGAAAAGAAAAAAGAAAAGAAAAGAAGGAAGAGTCTGCAGTTTCTGTATTTTCATGCCAAGTTCCAACGTGGAGTGATATTTTATGAATCAGTTTATAAGGTCCTAAAAATAAGGAGCTATACAAGAAATAGGATCAGACTGTCCCCTCAACTGGAGCCCCAAAGACTGCTAGAAATGCAAGCTCAGTAACATCCAAGGGAAGGAAATGGTTCCCAGGTGGCCTTTACTGTGTCAGACCTTCTAGTCCCCAGCCCTGCCCAGACAAAACACTAGACAGCTTAGCAGTTTACCTAGGTTCAACTTTAAGGTAAATTGAATGCTTCATGGAGGAAGTAGAGGTATCAGACTTCTCACCTGCTTAAGCCAACTAGGCTACCCTCAGGCCAAGTCCAAGGTTAGTGTAACACAAGGTCAACAATAGGGCACAACAAAACCTACTGCCATTTCGTTATGTTTGGCCAGAAAGAACTTGTTCCCATGGAAAATCTTGGATTAATCTGATTAATCTTTCTAGGAAACTTCAAAAATGTACTTTGCTGGTGTCCCAGTAAATTAATTTCCTCAATTTCTGAACCCGCAATGTTTAAGTCGTAATTTACTGCTAAGCCGACCAAAAGGCCTGTTGTCTTTTAGCATAGCCCTAAAAGCGCAGCAAGAAGGACCAGACACAAAATATATGAAAGGGGACCCAAAGAAAACAGAATTATTTTTTAGAGGGTAGTCCCCTTGTAGTACAGGCTTCCCTGCTAGGTAAGTGTTCTGGGAACCCACTGGCTTCTGTGTACCAGCTAACGTTACTGTGAGAGGTTGCATTAGGCTTCAGTGGTTTCTTCTTTTGGGGGGGGGGGTTCTTTTAACGCATTTGCCCATTTCGTGATGGGTCATCCATGAGCACACCTGCCCTCTATACAGTGAGTATTCAGTTTTTGACCAAAAGTGGTATGACTCCCACCCCACCCTCCCTATTCAGCTGCTCTCACTCCCAGCAACTTTTTTTTTTTTTGCTTCTCTGGATGGAAAAAAAGTCCTCAAAGAAACGTTTTTCCAGTGTGGAAGAGATGAAACAAAAAATGGCAGAAGTACTAAAAGGCATCAAAATTGACAAGTTCAAAAATTGTTTTGAGCAGTGGAAAAGTGTCTCAATAGGTGTATGGTATCAAACAGAGAGTACTTTGAAGGGGACTGAAGTTTAAACGTGCAAAAACACACAATTTTTAATAAATAAATTCCACTTTTGGGGGGATCTCCCCTCATATAATTCTCCCCTGTGTCTGTGTTCCTACCTAGTCCAGAGCCCGAGACTGGCACCACCTTTTAGGGTCCAGATAGGGTGAGGGTCAGATGGACAGAGAGGGCAGAGAGGCACAGGGAGGCAAGCACCGCTGGGGCCGGCAAGCCGGAGGTGGCGCTGGCAACCCCGAGGTCCCAGTAAATGCAAAGAATCGCAACACATAGAGGTGAGAGAAGAAAAGATTTATTTAAGAAAAGTTCACTCCCCACAGACAAGGCACGAGCCCACACTCTAGGTGAGTGTGGCCTCATAGCCCCCCAAAGCCCTGGCTTAAATCCTTTCCTTGGAGATGTTGCACCATCTCCAAGTGACTGCCATGACTTCCTTATCGACCACCTGTGGATGTCTTGGAGATCCTGTGACACAGAGACCCGTTACTGTCTGTCCATATTATCATAGCCCCTAGAGAAGGTCGTGACAAGGATTTTAATTCTCCTGTATCTTCCGAAGGTCGTTCCTTAGAGCTAATGGAGTGTGCACTCCCTCCTTATCTCCTAGGCATTCCCAGTAGGTAGCTTCGGGGGATCCTTGACTTCCCTGTAGATAGGGCCCATTCTACTGGAAGATTGAATCCCACTGGAAGATTGAATCCCCACCTGCTCCCCCTCTGGGTGGTCATAACTTTTGTAATTACAAGTTTCATGACTTTTACAATCCTTGACCAACATATGATGTCTTAGGCCTTGTAAATTCCCTTTACTCTAGGCAAGCTTGATTGACACTATGAGATACCTCTGATACCTGGCACCAGGAAGTTTGTGTCTGAAAAGACAGTCGGTAAAGTTAATTTTACCTAAAGTGTGCATTTCTCCAAAAGCAGGGCTTCTTCTACTTTCTCATCATTGTGTCAGTGTTTAAGAACAAGATGAAAAAGGGCTTCCCACTCTCGGTCTGCCCTTTCACCACCTTAAATATACACACCACTTCTGTACCTCAAAGCAAACTGATGTGAGGTTTGAGAGCAGAGAAGGAGATGTTATTTTTTAAGCAAATTCAGAAATTCCTTCCCAAAGTCTTGCATGGCTGCTCTTGTCTTAACTTATTCTCCATCACATCCACCCCACCCTGGCCTTGTTAATTTTATTTCCTTCATTAAAGGCTAAACAGTCTATCAAAAGAATGCCTTGAAACTAGTCTTAGGGACAAAAATGCAAACACAAGCACCATTTATCATTTTGTCAGCAATCCTTAGTATCACACCACTACAGAGGATGGAAGCCGGTCAGTAGACAAACATTCCATTATCTCATTTACAAGCACACTGGGCTTCTGATCATGGACTAACAGTTGATGAGCACTGGCAAAACTGAGGAGCAAGAATAAAACATATTTGTACTTAGTTTCATTGCACAGCCCTGCTTAAAAGTGTTCACCTGAGAAAATCCACTCCTGGTGGCCCACAGGTGCTAGGCCTCCTGTTTAATAGCCCAGCCCTTAGCTGCAGCAGTTTTCAACACCAACTGAACATTAGAACCACCTGGGGAGTACTTACCCCGCCAGATGCTCCCAGATTGTGCTGGGGACCAATGAAAGCGGCTCTGTGGGGGTGGGACCTGGGCACAAGTAGTTATTAAAGCTCCCCAAGTGATGCCAATGTACAGCCAGGGCTGAAAACTACTGCCGGAGTGAAATCTCTCTGCCGCTGAACCAATATGTTCAGGTCAGCTGCAGAAAATGCACAGATTTGGAATGCCTAACAGTCATTTACTTATTATACATTTTTAAATTACTACTTTATTTTATTTATTTATTATTTCATTTTATTTTATTTTTGAGTCAGGGTCTCACTCTGTCACCCAAGTTGAACCTTCCATCTCAGCCCCCCGAGTAGCTGGGACTACAGGCATGCACCACAACACCTGGCTAATTTTCTGATTTTTTTTGTAGAGATGCGGTCTCACTATGTTGCCCAGGCTGCTCTCAAACTCCTGGGCTCAAGCTGGGATTACAGGCATGAGCCACTGAGCCCAGTCCATTTACTTTAAAGGCAAAGAAAAAAAATGACCCCCAAAACTGACCTAGGTAGGGTCAGGGGGCTCAGGTTAAAAATAACACACTGACATCAAGTCCACACAAAACCGTCAGACTTACCAGAGACCTTGCTTCCTGTGAAAGCGTATTTTTTAGGTACTAGTAATTGTATGCCAAGGTCAGTCTTTTCCACTTTTGTAAGGGTATAGAAAGAAACAGAGAAAAAAGGGCTAATGTCCGGTGGCATTCTCTCTCCATTCATGACTCAAAGCTCTCCTGTGGTTTCAGAGATGGCCTTTGTCCAGCACAATCACCTCTAATAGCCCCCTGCTGAATGCTAAGGAGGGCAACAACCTGCTTCCCTCAGGTCTGCGCACAATGACTGGGGTGCAAGACTTGTTTACACATCACAAGGTTATTCCAGTTACATAATCGATTTAGTTCCAAGACCATCAAAATACTAAACCTAGACACACTACATTTTCTTACAAAGACAAACCTTCAAACTACAAAAGCACAACTCCCAAAGGTTAGCTGCCAGGGTCCCAGAAATCTCCTGGGAGGAAATGCCACCTGTGATCCAACTTCATCAGGAAACATTTGCAGGCAGACTGCTGGCAACACAGCACCATGAAATGTTCTTTAATCCCTGTCAGATAATCCACAGGTTGCTCAAAAAGGCACAGCATATAAGAGCCCTGCATTCGTCACACTACATATTGAAATATCAAAAACACTTGACACCCAACCCATGCCCCAGACCAAAGATCAGGATACTAGGCACAGACCAGTCCGTGGCATTTTTAAAGCAATGGTTCTCACACTTTCATATGCATCCGAATCCCCTGGAAGGCCATGAAGATGACTGGACTGAAGATGACTAGACTGAAGATGACTGATTCAGCTGTCTGGCCCAAGAACGTCCATTCCTAACAAGTTCCCAGATAAGGCTGATGCTGCTGGCCCAGGGGTCACTATGGGGATCACCACTTCACAGGTCCCCCAGGCAGCTCTAATTAATGCAGCCAGGACTGAGGACCAGTGTATTAGGAGAGCGAGCTCTGGCCAGGGCACCAGACAGAGGGAATTCTCATACCACTGTGCTACCAACCTGGGGCTTGGTAACAAGCCCTTAAGGTGTATCGGGTCTCAGCTTGCTCCTGATAAATAAAACTGAGGCATACATGAAAGAGATCCCGGCTTCCTTTCAGAAATGAAATGACTTTTTGCAAAAGGCTGCTGACACTAATATCCACTAATTCTGAGAAAGTGGCCTCAGAAGCAATAAAACAGCTTTAGAAACATAGAAGCAGGCAAGAGGTAAGTTCTCACTTACATGACTTTAGTGCATGTGGGGACCCACAAAGGGGGCCGGCTGTGCCTGTCCTCGAAGCCCATCACGCTGCTGCCGGGACTCACCTGTTAGAACCTCGCAGTGCTGCCTAGGTATCTGGGCCTCGGCTGGAGGGCTGGGTGTCAAGGACCATCTGCGCCTGATCAGATGCTCTCGTCCACTGAAGGGTCCCTGGGAGTTGTTGAGGGGCTGGATTAGCACCTGTTCCTGCCCAAGCTGGATGAGGCCAACCTGCCCAGAAAGGAGAGGGAAACCAGACATCGATCATCCTCATTCACGCATGCCCACAGCCCACAGAGGTCCCAGCAGCCTGAGGGCAGCAAGGCCACCTTGCTGTGGTTTGCTTTTCCATCTGGGCTAGTGTGCTTTGCAAATTGCTCAGATTTACCTGTGCCCAAGAGTGAGCTTCTGTGTGACTTACAAATATCCCACCGAACCGTTATTTGGGTGGTGGGGGCGTAAAGTAGGAGTGGAGGTGCAGGCAGGTACGAGGACGTCCATTTTCCAAGTTGGCTTTCAGAGAACATGGATTAATTTATCAATTAAAAAAAAAACTTAGCCAGGCTTGGTGGCTCAGCCTATAATCCCGTGCTTTGGGAGGCTGAGGTGAGTGAACGGCCTGAGCCCGCGAGTTCGAGACCCGCCTGGGCAACTTGGCAAGACCTCATCTCTACAATAAATCAAAAAATTAGCCGGGTGTGGTAGCACGTGCCTGTAATTCTGGCTACTTGGAAGGCTGAGGCGGAAGGATCGCCGGAGCCCAGCAGGTCGAGGCTGCGGTGGCCGGGAGCGGTCACTGCCCTCCAGTCTGGGCAACAGAGTGAGACTCCAACTCAAAAAAAAAAAAAACTTTTCAGAAATTATTTTAAAAATCGTCACACTAAAAGTCCACTTGGGAGGGAACCCCAAAATTGCTGGGAATGACAATTCCTGATGGGGAAAAAAATGTATCTTATCCCTGGGGATATTTAGAATTAAATATAGAGACAATGAACCTGAAGTATTAGTAGTTTGGTAATAGAGGATTTGCACATCTTTTCAGAACTTGTAGTGTTTAAAAGAACTTGGCAGAGTATCTAATGGATTAGAGTTGTGATTCTAATTTAAAGTGTACCATTGATTTAGACTTGTGATTTTAAAATCTCGTTAGTTTTATAAGCAGTATTAGAATATGTAAAAGAATTTAAGACTTTCCATAAGATTAAATTATTAGGTTTATAAAAATTGTTTAAGTACTTGTGAAGGAGTTTTTTAATCAATCAAATACCTTTAAAATGAAATTGAATGTTAAATCTCCAAATGCAGTTTTAAATATATAACAGTTGTGAATCACAAGTCCATAAAGGCAGCCAAATATGAATCAAAGCCCGCTTAAAAGTGATTGCAAAAACCTGCTGGACTATAAGATTTATAAATTGAATGAAAAACTTTAAAACTAAGATTTTTAATTTGTCACTTTAATAGAGTAAATATTAATTCCCCCCAAAATGATGCTGAGAACTTTTCCCCTCACTTGGAGTCAATGCTGACAGCATTCAAACAATGGCCCTCCTCCCTCGAACACCTGCTGCTAGCTTCCCTTCTTATGTGGCGTCAACAAAACAAGGTAAGCGTCCCAGGGAGACTTATCCAGCCCCAGCCGGGGAGACATCTGGTTTGTTCATTGGTCCCTGCAGCCAGGGTCCCTTCTTCCTGGACAACACTCCCAGATTCAGTAGATTGGGAGATCAGTCTTAGAGGGTCACAGACATCCTTTCATCTCTCTGCCACCATTACTTTTCAAAAGCCATGACATACTAAACCTGCAGTTCTCAGATCCCAACATGCACCAGAATCACTGGAGGTTTTGATTGGGGCCCAAGAATTTGCATTTCTCACAGCACCGATGCTGCTGGTCCGCGGACCACACTTGGAGAGGCCCTGCTCTCCACCAAGCACAGAACTTACTCAAGCCAAATGATGCAGACCCCCTCTACAGTCTGAAAAGAAACACTGGTACCCAGTCTCTTAGAAAGTAAATCAGGGGGACTAATAAGGTCCCCTACAACCTTTAGTCCCCAAGAAACAGGTTGAGGCCATACTTACTGCTCTAAGCAAATTTCAAGGTTTCCATTTCATTAGAACTTTTGCCAAGTACAACTCAGAGATTTTACTGCCCAAATAAAACTGTCTCTAAGTGGCACTGCATGACCTGCAGGATAGCACAGTTTTCTTCCCTCTCCTTTGAAATGAAAACTTGAGTCTGTTCACTAGGATACTTTACAGAGACTGAAGAAATGGAGGCAGAGGAAGGCTGCAGTGGGATGAGCAGAGCTCCCTCACAGCTGTGCTCCAGGAAGCCTCCATGCATAACACTTGCAAACATCCTTGGTCAAGATGAGGTGGGCAAGTTCCGGCACAGCCCCACACGGAAGGACCTCCATGCTCCCTGGAAGATGTGCTCCACTCTAGTAAGGGGCTGGACTTGTTTGGAAACACCCTGGCTATGGGCCCAAGCCCCCCCAACCCCCCCATCTAGGCTTTCAAAGCCAGCCATCATCCATTCAGTACAGTGTTTGTATTCACAAACCCTGGTACAAAAAGCAGTTAGCAGTTAGTTCCAATGTGATACAAACACACTTTAAAAACAAGGAGCTCTCACCTCGATGATAGCCCTTATGCATAGGGACACCTATGTACACACAAAGAACCTCCTTGAGGGAGGCTTGTTTTACAGTGTCTTTCTGGAGGGCCCCACATCCTGGTTTCTATCCATTCAGGGAAAATGTGATACTGGCAAAAGATGGATAACTGGCCTCATGGGTTGTACTCAGCTGGTAGCTACTAGTCTTCTTGTGCCCTGACCTTCAAGGGGTATGTGGCCGGGACCAGCACCAAGGAGGGAGGCGCTGCACAGAGTCCTCACCCTGTTGGAGCCAGCACAAGGAAGGACCTGCCTGCCGCCCCTCCCTGTGTCTTGGTTTCCTGCAAGTGTCTTGAATGCGTACCTTGTCAGCACGTGACCAGTGATAACACAGTCCGTTGGAAAGCATCACCAGCGCATCACACACACACACAAAATCTCGCCCAAAATATTGGCCAACACTCCTTGTCTCTCCTTGAACTCCTCTTTTCCCGGAATAAGACCCCCTTCCTTGCAGCCCCTGCACTCTGTGTTCCAGTCCACTACCCCATGTTGTGGGTCAGTTCCTTGGAGGCAGGATCAGAATTATTCCAACATCTTCCATATAACCGATACTCAAAATGTGGCTGGACTGGACTCCACTGGCACGGACAACCTGCAGGCCCCCTGGCTCAGGGTTCTCATTCCTGGCTGTGCACTGGTATCATCTGGGGAGCTGAGAAAACTCCTGCTGCCCAGACACCCCCTCTCCAGGCCAATGGAATCAGACTCTTGCAGGGTGGAACACAGGCACTGGTATTTCTTTAAAGTTCACCAGGAGCTGTCACCATGTAGCCAGGACTGAGAACCACCGTCCTAGTTTTTAACTGGGCACCCAAGCCCCTGGCCACCTACTGCTTTGATTTCAATGTCTGGGAGTACCCAGATTTGAAACCTGGGCCTTCATCTGACAGGGGAGTTCTGCCCACTGCTCTTGCTTCCAGCCCATTGTTGCCGTAGCCCCAAGAGCTCACTCAACAGAGCTGCTTGGATTTGTTACTCCCCCAGTCACTATCTACGCCAAGAAGTGAGACAGGGAAAGCTTACCCAAGACTCCTGTTCCACTGATGGCAGCAAAGGAATTCCAGTAATGAGGCTGAAATTGCAGCAGACGCAAGAGGCCTGCAACCATGACCCAAAGAGACAGAAAACTGTGCAGAGGCAAAAACCTATGGCAGATGGAAGCAGCAGCCAAGGCCCTTGGTTTTAAGGGCTATAATAAGGCCCAATGAAATGGTGCCCTTAAAAGAGAAATCTTAGGTTTTCAAGATTTGGTATGCTACACTAAAGAAGCCTGGGTCAAATAAAATGTATTAGGTATAACCCAATATTTCAACATTTGTGAGTGGTCATCTTTAAACCCTCTTTGGCCTGGGTACTTGCTTTGAAGGGTTCTGTACTGCTTTAAGAAAGTTATGAATCAGGTACTGTTAATGCCACCTCCCAACCCCCAGGCAGGACTAGCTCTCATTGCACTGGGGAAAGTATGTGAATGACACGTAGGTTTTTGTCACCTAACATGAGCACAAGTTCTCAGCATGGCTTAGAAAGTACATTTAAGACAAAGTAAAGAAAACCTGTCCCATGGACACTCTGGAACCTCGTGCCTCTGTGGGAGGGGATGAAAACCACATGACTCTACAAAGTCTACACTGGGGTTTCCTTCCTTCTGGAGGCTGCAGCTCCTTGGTTAATGGGAATGGGTCTTACCTCTCCTTTTCTACATGGAGGTGGGTTGGTGCGGGTGGTTTGAGAGGATGGGTCCCAGTGGGGTCATGAGTTTGCTTCCTGTATGGGCCAATCTGCCTCAAGAAGAAAAAGCTACCCAGTGACTGTGGACCCTCTGGCACCTGCCTCTGATTCTCTGGTGTGCCTCTGCAGAGTCTAGGAGGGGGCTCGTAGCTCTCCCATGGGAGGGTCATCCCTCACCAAGCACAGGTATGCAGGGCTTCCCAACCTGCACCTCCTCCTAACACCCCCCGCCCAGAGCACCCCGTTCTGTCCTACTGCCAACTCTGCCAATGTGAAGTGCCTGACACAGATGCTCGCCCTTCTTTCCGAAGCCAGTCTTCCCTTGGTAATGTGGGTCACTCACTACAGCATCTCCCCTTTCCAGATCACGGGCCAGAGTCGACCAGTGACAAAGAACTGCCTGGCTACACCTTCAAAATCCCCCCATTGTGGTCTTTCTTCCTTTCCATCTCCGCCATCCAAGGCTTAATCCTGGTCTTCTCATTATGCCTCTAAATGCTCCCCCCTCCCGTGGCCCTCCCATGCTGTTATCCCCAGCACCCCCCAACTGACCATCCTCTGTTGTCTCTTGGCCCGTGATCCTCAAAGTGCCTTCCCAGAACAGCATCAGCATGCTCTGGAAACTTGGTAGAAATGCAAGTTCTCAGGCCCACCCCAGACTCACTGCATCAAAAACTCTGGGGTGGGGCCCAGCAATCAGTTTAACAAGCTTCCAAGAGACTCTGATGCTGGCTCAAGGTTGAGAACTGCTGCCCCAGGATAAACTCCAAATGCCTTAGGTTGGCATTCAGGGCCCTGTTTCGTCTAATCTACATGTCTGTCCGTTCAGTTCCTCTCCCCACCCCCACCTCCTAAAACAACCACCCCCATCCCATTCATGGGTCCCTGAGGACAATGGCACTTTGGTGGCTTTGTCATCACTCCTCACTCCTAGCATCTGAGGCCCACCCCTTTCAGCTCCAATCATCCTTCTTCCTGAAGGCCCCACCCTGCCCAGCTACAGGACCCTTCCTTCCATGAACTCTGGACGGTCTTCCGAGATAGGGTCTGCATCGTCTTTCTCTCTGAGCTGTGCCAGGTGCCTACCGCCGTGTCCTGCACCTTGTAGAAGTGTGATAGTGATCTGCTCCTTCAGACAACAGTGTTGACCAATTGGCTGATGTATAACTAGAAAAGTCTGGGACCAGACTGTAGGGCAGGGGAAGAAACCCTTTTTTAAAGCCTTAATGTGCAAGGCTCTCACCAAATAACTTCAAACTTCATCTTCTCCTGCTCTATCGACAGCCATGCAAGGCCGATGTTATTTACCCCTGGCATGGCTACAGGCGGGGAGGTTCAAAAGAGTCAAGTGACTCGCTCAAGATCACAGCCCTGAATAGCCATGCAGTTTCATTTCCTAAGGAATGAGACGTGACTACGTATCTGTGGGCCTGTGCACAGGAGCGTGCATGGGGAGAGGTTCACCAATGCCTCTGCAAGGTTCCCTAGGCCCACTGGCTGCAGAAACCTCTCCCATCACCAAGATCAGGCAGTTACAGCATTTCAGAGTTCAGGAAATAAGCTCCAAGAATGCAACCAGCTAGAGGACTTTTTCTGTCCACCATCCCATCTTGCACTCTTTTTTTTTCATGTTGTCAACGAAACAGAAGTTCAAAATGAGGACCTAATGACAGGTGACATTCAAGGCCACCTGGTGCAGAAGTGGCCAGTGTCAGGCACTCTCCGTGGCGTCAGCCCAGTAGAGAGGCAGCTGCAGTCGGAGGAAGCCCTGAGCAGTCACAGTCAGAAAAAGCACAACAGTATGGAGGGTTGGAGAGGCCAAAGAGGGACGAAGAGAAGCCACTTTGAGACCACATGAATGTCCCTCCAGAGGGCTTTCCCTCTCCAGAGGCCACAGAATTTTCTGATCCAAGTTCTTCCCTTTAATTCTTCCACATCCTCAAATTTCACAACTGCCTTTGCCTATCTTCTTCCCTGCCTGCCAGAATGCCCCTTAATATCCATCCATTTTTACAAAGCTCTAAATATATGCTTTGTATTTTCCAAATAGATTTATGCTGCAAATGATCGATTCTTCTGCAATATTGTTACCTTAATTGTCTTCCTCAGACCTGTCTCAATATAATGGCGTATTACAACATAGCTTAATCCATCTGCTCCTTTCCAAATAGTCTCCAAACCCAGTAATTTTTGCCAAGATTGATTCCTGCTCAGTCGTACTCAGTCAAGTGAGGGTGTATTAGAAAGCTGGGCAATTTCATATCACTCAATCAATCAATCAAAAGAAGGAGGCCATGACACCACAAATCTGTCTCTTCATTACAGGAGTCATGCAAACATAGGCTGCCCTCTTAAGAACAGATCCCCAAGCTTCTAACCAGACTCCACCTGCTCACTGGCTGGCTAGCCTCAGGCCCCATCAGGTCTCAGCTGGAGGACATTTCCTCCCCTGTAGCACAGAGGTGAGCATTCTCTAAAAGTTCCCAGGTGGACTGGAAATAAGAGCCATCCAGAACTATGAATGCAAGACGCCCCACAGATGATGTGCTTCCATCATGGCCACGTGCTCTGCAGTCAGGCTTCCATCATGGCCACGTGCTCTCCAGTCCAAGCGAGGGTGGGCTGGGCCACCAGGTCGACCTCAGTGACCAACCTTGATGAGAAAGACTCCAAGTAAGAGTCCTGCAGCATGTGGAGCCTCCAAAAGAGGCAGGCTGGGAGGAGCCTTGACCTTTTCACAATCCTTTGGGGTGACCTGGAAAACGGGCATAGCTTAACATCCCACAGTCCAGAGCTCCCTGGTATTCTGTCTGCTCCCAACACCTCACAGTGCACCCCTGGCAGGCCACAGCCTCAGCCAAGGAGGAGTGGCTAGATTCTGGTCGGTGATCTTCCCAGAGCCTGCGAGTATCATCTAAGGTAACATGGCTACTGCTCAGCAGACCAACTTGACAACTCAGGCCTCCAGCTCTCCCCTTCTCTCTGTTCACTTCTAAAAGAAGTCCTTCAGCCGCTCGTTTCAGACAAGTCACACAGAGCCTTTTCAGAGCCTGATGCTCATGCCGTCCTTGATGTGCCATCTCCACTGTCCTCCCTACCTGTGAGGTTTGACTTGATTCCAATTCTGCAGGCCTGCCCTGGCCTGGTCCCAGGCACAGAGGCGGCTGATCCAAACTTACATAAACTCATTAGGAGTGAAAATACCTTCCTCACATGCCTCAAGTTCATTGCTTTGAAATTACACGCTTATAGAAACTCTTCCAAAAAACCTACGTTCTGTCTAAAGACTCTCGGAAATGTAAATAAAATGAAGAAGCATAAACAGAAAACAATTACTACTTGAGCCTGTGGGCCTTTGAAGATCCACAAAGTGCAGCTGGCCCAGCTTTTCAAGATAAGACACAAAGAGAAGAACGCCCGGGCCTCTGCCCCTGTCAAAAGGGGAGGGGTGGGGGAGCAAATCTACTCTAATGACACATTGCCTTTGACTAGATACCACAAAGCACTGATCCCATGCAACTGGAACAGAGCCTGCATTCCCCGACCCCAGCACCCAACACTCTCTGCAGAGCTGTTGTGGAGATGTTTGATGTGATGGGACTTACTAGCCATTAAAATGCTGCTTAACCTGGGAATACAGTTGTGCCGAGGGCAGTCCCATCTATTTGTTTCTATGCCATCCGTGACCGCTGTCATGCTGGAAGCGCCAAACGTTGAGCAGCTGTGACAAAGACTCTACAGCCCACAAAGTCTAAAATAATTACTATCTCGTCCTTCAGAGAAAAAGTATGCTGACTCCTGCTCCCCATGTTTTTTTGTAGACACAAGGAAGCTTTGAAATGCTCCCACCTATCGCCACGAAAATCACCTACTTGACATCACTCCGCTCCCATGAACTGATCCTGTCCTGACAACACTCAAACACGCAACCCCGCATCTCCACTCACAGGGCTTCCACCATGGTCAAGAGGGACTAACACGACACCACCAACCACTTGAGTTGAGAGACAAAAATCAAGACGGGAGCCCAATGCAAACCTGGTTCGTCTAAACCTCTGTTTCTTTCTCTTCTTCGTGCACTCAGGACCACCTTGCAAGGAAAAGGTCCACTCCAAGTCACCCCACCGTCTCTTCCCTCCAGCCTTCCACCCTTTTCTATGTGTACTTAAGGGGAAGTGTCCAACGTCCAGCTCAGGCGACCAGGATGAACAAAGCAGACTAAACAAAAGAAATGTCTGTCCTAGCCGGAATTTAAAAACTAAAGCCTTAGAGGTCCACTAGCCCCTGGCACACATTGAACGCAAGTCTCTTGGCCGGGTTCCTTTACCTAAAGAACAGCGCCCTCACATGGTGCCAAAAGGAAGAACAGCCTTGTTGAAAAGCTGGCCTCAGATGCCATCTGTGAGACACCCCAGCACTCAGAGAGGATTTTTAAATCAATGTTATCCAGATCTCCACCCTCGGCTCCTTCACAGATAGCTCCTTGCTGGAAACTTTACACCAAGAAGTATAAACTCTGACCTCTACAGAAACTCACTAAACCGCAGCAAATGGGATTCAGATGTTTCCACGTACAGTACTGTGATGTGACCTAGACTTTAAACACTTTGGCAAGAACAGGAAAAATGATGTGGGCCTTCCAGTCCCTCCCAGAACATGATACAGCCTTGACCCGAGCCCTGCAGTGATCTGAGCCTTTCTCACTCCTACTTAAGCCTCCTCACCCCCAGTCCAGACTCCCTACCCCAGTTCCACATTAGCTCCTGCTAGGCCCTCTGCACGGCCTATACCACTTTCCTTGTTTCACCAAAGCTGCCAATTTCTCCCAGCTGAGTGAAAGTGGATCACACCCTAATCAGAACTCAGAAAATTCCTGAAAGAAGAACTAGGCTTATCCTAGGAAATTACACCCAGAGTTTCCCATGGTGCTGGAAGGAAGGCAGAAGCCTCTCACACAAAAACCTGGACTCCCTGGCTCTGCTGCAGAATCTCCATGACTTGCTGCAGACTGGGCAGTTAGGGCTAGAGAACTCTAGATGATAGCACAAGATAAGGGGATGGTGGAGAAGCAGTCTCTTATGCCTGGGAAGGACAGACAGAAATAATACCAGAAACTGCCTCCCCAGAGGCCAGTCATGACAAAAGACAGGGAAAAAAAACCCTGTGTTTCATGCTGTCGATGGATACTGGCTTTGCTGGGGGCAGCCCATCTGTTGGCCATGTGTGCTCCTTGGGGGGGCACGATGGGGAAGCCCAGGGGTGTTTGGGCACCAGCGTGGCCACATGACCAAGTGTGAGCACAGGCAGTGCGAAACTGTGCAAGAGCACCTCCTCCCCTCGGAATACGAGCAGGGCAGGGTCTTGGGGAGTTCCTACCCAGCAAGGGAGCCTCTAGGAGCAGAAACCAATAGGACCATTGAGTCGTATCACCAATGGAGGTACCCCTCAGGCCTGGGTGGGTGCCAAATGCTGCTAGTGGTGTAAGGAAAGAGGGCTTTGCACCCTTCCTCTCCTGTTTCTCCTATTCCAACAAAGAAGAGTGGGGTTCACCTTTACCTTCCTGGGTACCCCTCCAATCTTAGTTTTCCAGGCACAGAAAGGGTGGTGAATGCGCCCCCCCACCTCCACATCCTAGAGCTATACACCTGTGCAGACAGTGTTCTCGCTACACCTGGGCGAAGCGCGCCTCACAGTCTAGGGCCCTGAGGAGTTCATCCCCGCTATATCTGCGCCCCCTGGGCAGGATGGGGCGCGCACCCCTACGCAGCTCCGGCTCCGCACCGCCCAGGTCCAGGCGGGAGGCGCTGGACTCGGACGTTTCCCCTCCTGCCCCTTTGCTCACGGACCCTCTGAAAGGTGGGGCGAGAGAGGTGAGGAGGTAAGGGCTTCCCTCCAGACCCCGGGATGCTAGACTTCCCGCAGAAGCGCCCCCCCAGCCCTCCACGGGGACCACCCCGGCGCCGCAACAGACCCGAAAGGCAGACCCGGAGGGGGCGCGGGCAGTACCAGGCCGCCGGCGACGCCGCAGGCGCTGAGCGAGACGAGGGAGCCGGGGTGGCCGAGCACGCGTCCCGAGTAGAAGCACAGCTGGGCGGGGCGTCCGTGGCGCCCGGCCGCGCCCGCCTCCTCCACCTGGAAGCCTCGGGACAGGAAGCGCAGGTCGCGGCGCAGCTGCAGGTACAGGTCGCGCCCGAAGGCCGGCAGGTGCAGCAGAAGAGCGCGCTCTCCGGGCCGGGCGCGCAGGGCGGCGGGGGGCGCGCGGGGGCGCCGGCGCCGTCGGGGCCCAGGGGCTCCGGGCTGCGGCGGCAGGTGCACGTCGTCGGGGCGCACCCGCCACGGGAGCACCACCTCCACGTCTGCCGCCGCGTCGCCGGCAGCTGCGGGGAGAGAGCAGACGCGTCAGCGCCGGGCCACCCGCCCTCCCGCCGCGCGCGAGGTCCAGCGCTGGCACCGCCGCGCCCGCGCGGGGACGGCGAGACCCGGGCGCTTCTTCCTCCCGCCCCTCGCCGCGGCGCCTCCAGGCCGCCAGCGCCTGCGCTTGGCCCGGGCCATCCGGGGGTCTCCAGCACGGCCGCCCGGTCACCGCTGGGGACAGCGCCCCGGCATCGGCAGGCGGAGACCCGGCGGCGGCGCGCCTGCCACGGAGCCACGGCGGCCGTCCTCCGCCGGGCACCGTCGGCGCTGCGTGCCGCGCCCGGGCCGCCTGGACGCCTCCGGAGCGCCGCGGAGGGTGGCCGCCAGACTCGGTCGGGGGCGGTGGGAGGCGGCGGCTACCTGTGCCCGGGTCCAGTCCCCAAACCAGCAGCAGCAGCAAGGGCAGGACGAGAGGAGGCAGCAGGGCGCCGTCACACATGGTACCCGGGACCGGCAGCGCCCCGGACCGCGGCGGCAGAGCAGGAGCGCGCGGGGCGGCGGCGCCAACCGGAGTGAAGCCCTCCAGCCCTCGGAAAAAGTAATCAGCGCTGCGGACAAACCCAACGTGGTAAAGCCCGAGCCCCGCCCTGCCCTCCGAGAGCGGGAGCTGATTGGCCGCTCGCTTTCATCTGCCCCGCCTCCTCCTTCCCTATTGGTTAGGGTGGGTTGAAACCCAAGTGCGTAGTTAGGTTGTAAGCACTTTCTTACACGTGGTTTCTGGGCAGTGGCGTGGATGAGGCACCAGGTGGCGCTCGGGAGGACACCAGCGAGCCCGGGAGGACGCCAAGCTGGTCTTAGAGTTTGTCCTCATTTTGGAAATCCTCCCTCAGCCTGCTGCCGGATTCCCCGGGAATACAGGCCGGAAATCGTCCCGGCTAACCGGTTTCATTCAAAGAAGCATATTCTCTCTACATCTAAAGTAAACAAGTTTTGGTTGTTTGCGGCTGGGAAGACTCCCAGCCCACTTTCCTGCACACCTGAGTTTGCACCTGATAGTTACGGCCACGGTGTTTATCCAAACACCTCACATCTCCTGTGGTCTTTATCTTGCAGAAGCCAGTGGAACAGACATGCTCAACCCTCTTACATTTTGAGAAACTGAGTAAGAGAGAGCTTAAGGAGCTTGCTTAACAGTGGGTTTCTGTTAGAGCCAAGGCTAGAATTTGTTGTCCTGACTTCTGGCTTGGGGCTTCTCACCACTAATGAGATGCCTCCCAGGGAAGCAGGACTGAGTGTCCCAGTTTAGGAAACTGGGACACAAAGTGTCAGTGGCTGGACTTGAACCTAAGTCTTTCTGAAACAGAGTGAGTTGGTTCTTTCCCTACCAGACTGTAACAGAGGTCTGCAGGAAAGGAGATTCCTTTGGTTCCTGAAGAGCATCTTGTAGAAAGCGACATGAAACAGAAATGACAGAGACCTAACCATAACACTTCTCAGGGTTCCCCCCTCTTCCCTGCCCGAACCGTTTCAATTTTCTCAAGGCAGAAAGGTTCCCTACGGGACTCTGCTTGAAGCCTCAGTATCTAAATTTCATCACAGGATTACAAAACACCAGAAGGAATCCAGAACATTGCCCAGCTTCCACAAAGTTTAATCAACCCTGAGGGTGGAATGTGGCCCTCCACAGAGGCTTGCCACAGAAGGGGTTACCATTCACTGCTTGGCACCTGCAGTTGCTGGGAGTATCCCATAGGTCCTGCTCTTGGCCAGGACAAACAGCATGGGGCTTCCTCCCCCTTGACTGTGTCCAGGTCAACAGCCTCAGTCAACTGAAGGCTCAGCAGCATTTTCTGGCAGCACGAGAAATCGCGATGAGCTGCTAGTGCAGCTTTTTAGCAAAAAGAGCCATCTCAACGGGCTGCCACAGAAAACCACGGAGAACACATCACAAGAACACATCAGCCTAAAGTAGTCACCGTCGACCTCTCAGATCATGCTCAAATGCTACAATTAGTCCATACAGACCGTGAAAACTAAATAGCAAGATACCATTTCACCCCCAGACTGCCCAAAACTAAAGAGCTGGGACATATCAGGTGTTGGAGAGGACACTTCTGCCCATGGGTGAGAGTATAAATTGGCACAGCCACAGCCAGGCACGGTGGCGCCTGCCTGTAATTTCAGCTCTTTGGGAGACCAAGGCAGGAGAATCACTTGAGCCCAGGAGTTCGAGACCAGCTCAGGCAATGTAGTGAGACCTTGCCTCTACAAAAAATCAAAAATAAAAATAAAAAAATTCAGGCATGGTGGCATACATTTGTAGTCCCAAATACGTGAGAGGCCGAGGTGGAAGGATCACCTGAGCCCTGGAGTTCAAGGCTGTGGAGGCTGCAGTGAACTATGATCATACCACTGCACTCCAGCCTAGGCAATAGAGTGAGAACCAGACTGAAAAAAAAAAAAAAAATTGGCACAGCCACATTGATGAACAATTGGGCAAACTGCAGTAAAACGAAAAATGCTCACACTCAACAACTCTGTAATTCCACTCTGGCTAGCTGCTCCAGAGAAACATTGGCACGTGTACAAGAATGTTCATGGCACCTTATTAAGAGCAAGAAATGGCAAAAACCTGAATGTTCATCATTAGATAAATGGCCACCAGAACACCATTCATTAATTAAAAGAAATGGAAAAATCTCAGTGCATGTAGCAACATGAACAGATCTCTAAAATCAGATACCATTTTTTAAAAAATCAAGTTGCAAAATTGATACACATAAAAGGATACTATGTGTATAAACATGCACAAAATATTAAATCATGTGTGTGGATTCAGATACATGTATATAATCAAAGAGAAAAGTCTGGAAGAATGCAGGCCAAACATTTGCAAGGTTTAGTATTTTTATATTAAATTGTATGTTGAGGAAAGATTCTATATCAGGGTCAGGTCAGGATGACTGATATTGCTCTAGGCATTTCAGGCAGAGAGAATTTAATGCAGAAAATTAATTGCAAACGTTGGGAAGGACTGAAAGAGTAAGAGAGAGAAAGAAGGACTGGAGAAGAGAAATGAAGACAGGATGGTGTTGGGTGACCTCACGCTGCTCCATCCCCAGCCCCAGGGGCCTGTGCCTACTGCTGCACTATTGAAGACATCGTCACAGTTGTCATGGTTGGTTCTGGATCTACCAAAGTGGTCCACATTGACCAGGGCCCTATCCTCATTGCCACACCAGCAACTTCCAGCCTCTGCTGCCCTGGGCACTTATCTCTGCCCCCATTATCAGATCTCCTGCCAGGGCCTCTTTTTGACCGAAGCTGGCTGGAAGCCTAAGAAAACGTAAGGGAGTCAGAGAATGTAGGCTTCAGACTTGCAGTCTCAGCAGTAAAAAGCAGAACCTGTGTAATCCTGTGACGAAGGAAGTGGGCATACAGGACTGAGAGACCCGCTAAAGGTCTTCATCTGGCCCCCATTAGTCCAAATTCCCTTTGCCCCTCAGCCTTGTGTTCACCAGTCCTGTTAAAAGTTTAAGCCTTCCTCTCTCCGACTTTCTACAGCTATGCTCCACAATACCCCGCACTGCCTTCCCTGACCCATGCCCTACACACTGCTCAGTCTTGAAACCTTCCCACTGCGCCCCTGGAAGGTGCTGCTCCATAACCTGGACGTTCTGCCTCTTCTCTGAAATTCTGGACTCAGTAGAATAACTGCTTTTGAAACGTAAGGCAGCAATAAAATTTTACATTCCCCAGCCTCTTTTCCCCCCCAGGTGTGGGCATTTGTCACTGTTTTGGCCACTGCGATGGAAGAAGAAGTTGCTAGCTGGAGTCCTGGGAGAGTTCATTTAAGGAGCTTCCCTTTTTACTGTGTCTCTTGTTCCTTGCTCTTGCCTGGAATTTGCATGTGATCGCTGGAATACCAGTAGCCACCTGGTAAGCATGAGGAAGCGTACCATACCCCCAAGGAGCAGAGAAATAAAAGAACTCTGGCTTGCTGATGACATCTTGGAGTTACCATGCCAGACCTGCACTGTCTACTTCTGGACTTTTCACTCTATCAGAGGAAAATATACTCTTGTCTCATTTAAGCCATTGTTATTTGGCTTGTCTGTTGCATGCAGCCAAACTCAACCCCTAACAGATAATGTGTTCAGAGAATCCCCCTCCTTGGGCTCTGGGCTCCTCAATTTCCTCCTTCACTGACCTTCTCTTCTGTGCTGCCTCCACCCCCCACTCTAGAAGTCACACCCTAGACCCTGTCATCATCCTTAGCTGTTATACTTTTCAGACCTTGGACATCAATCTCCAGTCACAGCTTCCTGTCCTCCCAGGAGGAGGAGCTTGCTGGTCCCAATGCCCCTTCCTCATTAAGCCTCTCCATCTGCGTCTCCCAGTCCACCAGCCTCTCTTCTCTTGAGTCCCTGTCTGGCTGACATTCCAGGACTGACGTTCTAGGACTCCAGAAAAACCCTGGCCAGTGTGTTCAGCATCCCTGCCCTTTGCTGTTCACTGCAGTTGTCAGGCAGAACTGCTGGCCTGGATAACTCCACTGTTTACACTTGCGAGCATGTGGTTGAGCCTGGAACACCACCAGAACCAAGCATATGACAGGGAAGTCTGCTACCACCTGCTGCATTTGAGCCCTCGCAGTGCCCACCATTCTGACCACGTTCCTCTGCTCAACTCCGCCTTCTCTCAAAGCAGCGATGCTGTCCAGCCCTCTCATCCCTATCCACCCCTCTCCTCCCTAGCCACTTCAACTCATCGCAGCCCTCTATTTTGCCCAAGGACACTCACTTTACAGAGATAGCCTCTAGCCCAGACCTCTTGCTATAGTTTGAATGTTTGTGTCCCTCCAAAATTCATGTTGAAACTTAATCGTCATTGTGGTGATATTAAGAGGTGTGGCCTTTTAGGGAGTGAGCGGGTCATGAGCGCTCTGCCTTCATGCATAGGATTGATGACCTTATGAAAGAGGTTCAGAACCCCCAAAACACACAAATATATGGAAATTAAACAACATGCTTCTGAATGACTTTTGGGTCAACACAGAAATCAAGACAGAAATAAAAAGATGCCTGGAAACAAAAAACAAAGGCACAATATATCAAAACCTCTGGGATACCATGAAATCGGTGAGAGGGAAGTTTATAACATTACATGCACATGTCAGAAAGTACAGTCTAATATCACATCTAAGGGAGCTGGAAAGGCAGAAACAAATCCTAAATCCAGTAGAAAAATTCAAATTACTAAGATAAAGTCACAATTACAGAAAATAGACGCCAAAAATATCATAGAAAGGATCAACAAGATAAAAAGCTGGTTCTCTGAAAGGATAAGATTGACAGACCTCTGGCCAGATTGACTTTAAAGAGAGAGAGACAGAGAGAGAGAGAGAGAAAGTACAAATAAACACAATTAGAAATAAAAAAGGCAATATCACAACTGACTCTGAAGAAATTCAAGACTATCAAAGATTACTATGAACATCTGTATGCAAATAAACTAAAAAATCTAGAGGAAATGGAAGAATTCCTAGCATAGCACAATCTCTCAAGGTTGAAACGGGAAGAAATTGAAACCCTAAACAGACCAATAGCAATCCAAGGAATCGACTCAGTTATAAGAAAACTCCTGCCAAAAAAAGCCCTGGACCAGATGGTTTCTCAGCTAAATTCTACAAGACATGCAAGGAAGAGGATTCCAATCCTATTGAAAGCATTCCAAGCAATCAAGAAGGAAGGAATTCTCCCTAGTTCATTCTGTGAAGCTAGTGTCATCCTGATTCCCCAAATTGATGAAGATACAGTAAGGAAAGAGAATTACAGGCCAATTTCCCTGATGAACATAGATGCAAATTCTCAACAAGATTCTAGCAAATTGTATCCAACAACATATTTAAAGATTATTCATCATGAGCAGGTGGGCTTTATTCCCAGGATGCAGGGCTGGTTCAACATTCGTAAGTCTATAAACGTAATCACTTAACAGGTATAAAACTAAGAACCACATGATTATTTCATTGGATGCATTTGATAAGATCCAGCATCCCTTCTTTATAAAAACACTAGGCATCAAACACCTAGGTGTCGAAGAAACATTCCTCAAAACAATAAGAGTCATCTGTGACAAACCTATAGCCAACACCATGCTTAATGGGCAAAATCTGGAAACATTCCCCCTAAGAACTGGAACAAAACAAGGATGTCCACTCTTACCCCTCCTATTCAACATAGTACTGGAAGTCCTAGCCACAGCAATCAGGGAAAAAAAAGGAAATCAGGGGTATCCAAATAGGAAAAGAGAAAGTTAAGTCATCCCTCTTTATAGATATGAACTCTATAAATATGGTTTGATTCTGTACCTAGACAACTCTTGAGAGTCTGTCAAAAACCTCCCGCACTGATAAATGATTTTTGTAAAGTCTTATGATACAAAATCAACACTAAAAAAAAATTACATTTCTATACATCAACAACAAGCAGGCTGAGAATGAAATAAAAAGCACGATTCCATTCACAATAGCCACACACACAAAAAGTGAAATACCTTGGCATTCACCTAACCAAAGAAGTGAGACACCTTTACAATGAGAACTATAAAACACTGCTCAAAGAAATCAAGAATGATACAAACAATTGGATAAACATCCCATGCTCGTGGATTGGGAGAATCAATATTGTCAAGATGTTCATCCTACCCAAGGCAATCTACAGATTAAACACAATACCTATCAAATTTCCAACATCATTTTTCACAGACCTAGAAAAGACAATACAAAAATTCATATGGAAACAAAAAAGAGCCTGAATAGCTAAGGCAATCCTCAACAAAAGGAACAAGGCTGGAGGCAGCACACTTCCAGACTTCAAACTTTATTATAAGGCTATAGTAACCAAGACAGCATGATATTGGTACAAGAATAGACACACAGACCAATGGAACAGGACAGAGAGTCCAGAAATAAAATCACAGTCCCTCAACCAACTCATCTTCAGCAAAGCCATCAAAAACAAACACTGGGGAAAGGAACCCATATTTAGCAAATAGTGCTGAGAAAACTAGCTAGCCACACGCAGAAGAACAAAACTGGACCCATGCCTATCACCATATACAAAAATTAGCTCAAAATGGATCAAGAACTTAAATGTAAAACCTCAAGCTGTAAGAATCTTAGAAGAAAACTTAAACACCCTTGTAGACATCAAAGTAGGCACTGAATTCATGCCCAAGTCCGCAAAAGCAAATGCAACAAAAAACTAAGATTGACCTTATGAGACTGAAAACCTTTTGCACAGAAAATAAACCATCAAGAGAGTGAAGAGACAGCCCATGAAATAGGAAAAAATATTTGCAAGCTATGCATCTGACAAAGGCCTAACATTCAGGATCTATAAGGAACTCAAATGAATTGAAAGAAAAAAAAAACATTAAAAAGTGGGCAAAGGACATGAACAGACACTTCTCAAAGGAAGACATACAAGCCAACAAGCACATTAAAAAATGCTCAGCCTTACTAATATCATCCAAGAAATGCAAATCAAAGCTACAATGAGATACCATGTGACTCCAGTAACTATGACTGTCATTAAGAAGTCAAAAACAACAGGTGCTGGAGTGGCTGGGGAAAAGGGGGCACACTTCTACACTGTCAGTAGCAATGTAAGCTAGTTCAACCTCTGTTGAAAGCAGTGTGGCGATTTCTCAAAGAACTAAAAATTGAGCTTCCATACAATCCAGCAATTCCTCTTCTGGGAATATACCCAGAATAACATAAATCACTCTACCTAAAAGACAACAGCACACCCGTGTTCACTGTAGCACTATTCACAATAACAAAAACATGGAACCAACACGGATGCCCATCAAAAGTGGACTGGAGAAAATGTGGTACATATACACGATGCAATATTGTGCAGCCATAAAGAAGACCAAGCTCATGTCCTTCGCAGCAACATGGATGCAGCTGGAGACCATCATACTAAGTGAACTATCACTGAAACAAAAAACTGCATACCGCATTTCTCACTCATAAGCAGACCCTGATCACTGGTCATGTGAGCACAAGGGTGGGATCCGCAGACACTAGATACTGCTAAGGGAGGGAGAGAAGAAGGAGGGAAGGGGCCATACGGCAACACACCGGGTCCCTGGTCCACTATCAGGGGGAGAGAGGGCCAGCTAGAAGCCCAAACTCTGCCTGCAAGCAATCTACTTATGTAGTAATCCTCACCAGTACTCTACAACTCAAAAAATAAAATAAAACAGGTTCAGAGAACTCCCTGGCTCCTTTGCTCTTCATCTCTTCTGCCATATAAGAACACAGTACTTGTCCCCAGCAGAGGATACAGCAATATCTGAGGACATGAGATCATATATGTGCTTGGCTGCATGCAACTGAACCCAGGCTATGCTGGCTTATCCAAATAGTGTTAACCCAACAAGTGTAATGTGTAGCAAAGGACCTCAGTGTTCCGTGATCCTTCCATCCTTCACATTGCTGATTTTCTGATTCAAGGTTGAACCAAAACAAAAGCAGACCTGAACCAAGTCCAAGTCATCAGGCTCATCCATCCTTGAAGCTGAACAATGTTTTATGGTCTTTCCCTGTGAAATGGTCCACTGGGCAGCTAGACAGATGGTGTGGACCCAGGAGGAGTGTCTTAGTATATTCCTACTGCTATAACAAAATACTTAGACTGGGCAATTTATAAATAATCAAAATGTAT
This sequence comes from Tarsius wallacei, assembly GCA_963574415.1. NCBI lineage: Eukaryota > Metazoa > Chordata > Mammalia > Primates > Tarsiidae > Tarsius > Tarsius wallacei. The sequence goes on along the minus strand of CAUYQG010020466.1, from coordinate 17,529 downwards.
TTCTTATAGTCCTGGAGGCTGAGAAGTCCAAGATCCAGGTGCTGGCAGATCCAGTGTCTGGTGAGGGCTCACTCTTTCTTCCAAGCTAGCATCTTATTGCTGAGTATTCCAAGTAGTCCTGATGAAAATGTCACTATAAATTAAGCAGTGGTGAGAAAAGTCCAGGACACATCCCTGTATCATTCTCATCACAAGTGTGATCTGATCTTACAGGAAACAACATTCTTGAGGTGATATTAAAGGGAAACTTCTAGCTGAGCAGTAGTGGCCCCAGGTCTGTATTTAACTCAATAGCTTAATTTGTAAGTGTCTCCAGTCATAGGCCAAGGAAAAAGCAGTAGTAACTGCATTCACCCATTCATTCATTCAGTTACTCACTGGTCCCTTCAACACCTTTTCAGCGCCTACTTTCTATAGACCTTGTTCTGAGATGGCCCATAGCATATGAATGACATCCCTTTTCCATAGTCTACTACAGGGGGTTCTGTTAACTAAACACTGTTCCCATAGTTGGGGATTTTGAAATAAAAAAGTAACTACTCTCTGCTCTATCTAATGGAGGAAGGCACAGAGAGAGAAATAATTATGTGGGAATGTACAATGGTGTGGCCACTGTGGAAAACATATGTCAGTCCCTCAAAAAATTAAACATAGATTTACCATAGGATCCAGCAATTCCACTTCTGGGTACACACCCAAAAGAATGGAAATCAGGGACTCAGACAGATATTTGTACACCTATGTTCACAGCAGCATTATTTATAATCATCGATGAATGGATGGATAAACAAACTGATGTCTATACACACAATGGGATATTATTCAGCCTTAAAAAGGAAGGAAATTCTGACACATGCTATAACATGAATGGATCTTGAGGACATTATGCTAAATGAAATAGACCAGTCACAAAGGACAAATACTGATGCCACTTGCATGAGGTACCTGAAGTAGTCAGATTCATAGAGACAGAAAGGAGAATGGTGGCTGCCAGGGCTGAGGAGGGAGAAATGGGGAGTTACTGTTTAACGAGTACAGAGTTTCAGTCTGGGAAGGTGGAAACGTTCTGGAGATAGATGGTTATACGACAATGCAAATGCACTTAGGGCCACTGAACCTAAAAATGGTTGAAATGGTAAAAGTGCTTTTAAAAATAAATCTTTACTTTTTGCTATGATCTTGTATCATCTTAACACACACAAAATGCCTTGTCTGAATCCCAAGCAAGGCTTAATCCCATTTCACAGATGGATATGTGAGGTCTCAGGGAAATTAAAAACAAGACAGACAAGCACACAACAGCCCTACGGGGGGTGGGGGTGGGGGGCAAGGATGGCCTGCATCTGCTTTCTGTTGTTTTGAGAGTTGATATGAGGGAAATTTGCCTTTGGTGTTTCGGGGCCAAAGTAATTTATTGCCCTTGAAATAGACAAAGTCCTAAACCTTCCAGCTTTTTGTGAACAGCTCAATTCTGGTGGAACTGATCTTTTCCGGTCATGTCTTCAGGAACAGCCCAAGCAGGTTTTGTGTCAACTCTTATGGACGCTTCACATACAGCAGTCGTCTTTGGGTAAGGTTAGATCATCGTGATGCATACTGTCATGGAAGGCAGACAGCCCCAACGCAGCACAGTCTCTGCCACGCTTACAAACAGGGGCCGAAGACACAGACTGGCCAAAGAAGGAGAGGACTGCTTGCACCAAGGCCATACTCAGTCCTCTCAAGTCCCCCGACTCAGGGCTTTCATCAGCTGGGGATGGATGTGCCCAAGTACCAAAACCCATGTGAGAACTTGGTCTGTTTATTGGTGGAAGAAGAACCCACTCTCCAAGGATCACTAGGCGTGGGTGGGGGATAGTGAGGAGCTGGGCTAAGTCGGGGCATTCAACCTTGACAACCTTTTCTTTGAGACTTAATTCATTGGTTCCTGAGGTAACCAGCCCGCCTACCGGGCACATGAGATGCCACATCTCCTCCAGCAGGGGGCGTCCAGCATCAGCTCCATCTTTCTAAACCAGGGGTGGTGTGAAACACAGGCACTAGCTCCCTCCCTGCTCCAAAGCCCTGTTTGGTTCTGATTTCTATTTCACCCCTTCCCTGTTGAGTCTGGAATACAGACTGAAATTGAGCTACTTGGCCAGCATCCTAATTCCTACTCTTGCTGACCACTCTCTGTGGGGTCTGGGTGCTAGGGTGCTGGCAGCATCTTCTTCAGCATGAATGGATGTCTCAGCCCTCTGGGGCCTTCCTACCTGCCCCTAGCAAGGCCTCTCTCTGGAGATTCCTGCTGCCCTCCATTCTTGTGCACTCAGTGGGACCCTTGCGGTGATATGGCAGAACAAGCCCAAGTTACAATCCGTTTACACACTGATGTTTTAGTGGAGCTATTACTGGTCCAATCAGGGTTGCTTCTGAGCCTTACCTTTTCCCCACCTGACCCTCCGTCAGGCTGTGACACTGAGATCTCAGCCTGCCTTTTTCCTACAAAAAATTTTAAAAATTAGCCAGGCATGGTGGCGTGTGCCTGTAGTCCCAGCTGCTCAGGAGGCTGAGGCAGGAAGAACATTTGAGGTCAGGAGGTCAAGGCTGTACTGAGCTGTGGTGGTGCCTGGACAACAGATTGAAACCTCAAAGAAAAAGAAAGGAAGGGAGGAAGGAAGGGAGGGAGGGAGGGAAGGAGGGAGGGAGAAGGGAGGGAGGAAGGAAAAGTCAACTCTAGCTTCATGTCTTTATAGAGTGGGACCAGGGCACCATCTGACAAGGAGGCTGCACTTGTGGTCCCCATGTAGCCAAATCAGCAGGCTGAGGGCCGTCAGTCAGTGTCAGCCAGGAACAGAGCTTCCTTCCAACCCATTCACCTTGCCCGAGGACAACTGAAAAAAGCAACACATTTTTCATCATTCTAAATATGCCTTTCCTTTCTTTGATATATTTTTCCTCTTTCAGCATTGCTCCTCAGGGTTCCAAAGTCCTCTTTCTCTCCCAGTTATTCCTTTGCTTAAGAAAAGCAACTTGTCTGATAAACTAAGCAGTATGTAATGCAATGCAAGTACAGACTGAAAAGCAAAATAGACCAAATCACAGTAAGGCCACATCAGAGCTGTCGTCGCATTACTCTTAATGTCCTGAATGTCATCAGATGTCTTCCTTTCAATATTTCCTTTATCTTGAGGTAAAGAAAAAAGTCACTGGGGGCCAAATCAGCGAGAAGGGAGGCCTCATCATAACCCTAGACGGAGACATTATAATTAACCACATTCCATAGTCAGGTTGACAGCACAAGGGAGAAGCAAGCATCATGCCCTTCCAGGTCGCACAGCTGGTCAGCAGTGGCACTAGAACTTGACTAATTTATCATTAATTAATTTATTATTTAATATATTTATAATTTAACATTATAAATATAATATGTTCATAATGTTATACATATTGCAAGCTACGCATCCGACATAAGAGCCACATCCTGTATCATTAAGGAAGGAAATGGGAAGGAAGTCCGATTCACCTGTGAATGGATCACGTGGCGGTTGTGGTACTCTGCCTCTGACTGTGTAGTCTAGGGCAGTTTTTTCTCTTCTCGGATCCTCAGTTTTCTCATCTGTAAAACGAGAAGTTGAGCTAGGTTATCTCTCTTTTGTGCTTGAACTTGTAGCCTAGCAGTTCAAACAGTCCTAGGAAATGGAAACAGGGCCTGGGAGAGTCCTGGTACATTATAGGCACTTGGTGACATTTACTGAATTCATGAATAAGTAAATAAAACAGTACGATAAAAGCAGAAATGTCTGAAGACTCCATGCGTTGTCAAGTGGACAGAGACAATGAAGTATCGAACCCATCTCCGTCTAGATTCATGGAGTGTCCTTCTTCTCTGAAGAAACTTCAACTCACCAGTTTCATGTAGGTTTGAATAAAAACAGTAACAGCAAAATTCCAAACAAAAGAAAGTTTCCCTGCAAGCTAAAGAGGGAAGGGACAAGGAAGGCCTCTGTTATTGAATGACCTGGGAATTTCTTCACAACAGTCCCTGTCTGGTCATCACATCTCAGGAGGTATGTGTTTTAGCCCTCAGCTCCTAAGGCACTTCCTGACACATGGCAAGCGCTCAACCAATATTTTCCAAATCACCAGCAGTTTATGCGTCTCTCCCCTTTCTGACATATGTCACCCAGAACTTTCTTCCAGGATCAATTAAGCTTTGAAATACAAAACTGGGCAGAGAAACTATAATCAGACCTCAAAAGCTAGATTGTATTTGTTTAAAACCTTTGGTTGCTCGTGTCAGAAATCCACAGAACTCAAGTGAGCACAAAAGGGTATTTATTACATAGTGTTTATTTGATATTCTAAAATTAAACATTGTAATTCACACTATTAACAAACTAAGAAGGAAACATCATATGTTCATCTCAGTAGACATAGAAAAAGCTTTTAATAATATCCAATATTCATTTCTGGTTTTTAAAAAAAATATCTCTCAGCTAACAAATGACAGAAGGGACCTTACTCAGCCTGATAAAGGACATCTACAAAAAACCTACAGATAACAACATGCTAACGATGGGACACTGAAGTACTTTTCCACCAAAGTCAGGAACAGGGCAAGAGGGCTTGCTCTCACCTTCTCTTTTCAACGTTGTACAGAAGGCCTAGCTGATGCAAAAAGGTAAGAAAAATAAGTAAAAGGCATCCAGACTGGAAAAGAAGAAGTAAAATTGCCTTTGTACACAGTCAACATGATCATCTTTGTAGAGAATCCTGTGAAACTTACAAAAAAATATACTGGGACTAATAAGTAAGTTAAGCGAGTTTGCAAGATCAATATACAAATTTCAGTTGCATTTCTATACACTAGCAATGAACAATCAGATATTGGAATTAAAAAACAGTATCATTCACAATAGCATAAAATTTGAAATACAAATAAGTTTGCCAAAAGATGTGAAAGACTTGTCTACTGAAAACTGTAAAACAATGCTGAACACAACTAAAGAAAGAAAGAAAATTAAACACAGAATTACCATAGGGTCCACCATATAGAATGAAGCTTATCAGGGGTTGGGGAGAGAAGAATGGAGAGTTACTGTTTAAAGGACATGGAGTTTCTGTGTAGGGTGGTGAAAAAGTTTTGGAAATAGATAGTCATAATGGTTGCACAACATTGTGAATGGACTTAATGCTACTGGATTGTACACTTAAAATGGCTAGAGTAGTAAACAGTATATACTTTGCCATCATAAAACACACACACAAAAACAAACACATAAGAAAACACACGGTCTGAGTTCTTAAATGGGGCTTTGAAGAGATGAATATTCATCATGCTAGAAAATACATAGATGGAAAATAAATTTTGAAAAGATGCTCAATATCATTAGTCTCTAGGGAGATGCAAATTTTAAAACCACAATGAAATAACCATACCAAGTGTCAGTGAGGATGTGGAGGAACTGGAACTTCCATACACTACTGGTAAGAATGTAAAATGGTATAACCACTTTGGAAAACATTGTGGCAGTTTCTTAAAAAGTTAAGCATACACCTACCAGCCATTCCACTCTTAGGTATGAGAGCCTATGTCCATTAAAAATTGTAAATGAATGATTAAGACAGTTTTAGTTTTAGTTGGAATGCCCTCAAACAAGAAGCAATCCAACTGCATATCAACAGGTGAATGGACAAACAGAACGTAGAATACAGAATATATAATGGAATACTACTTGGCAGTAAAGAAGGATAAACTATTGTACATGCAACAATATGAATGAATCTCAAAATTATTGTTCAATAGTGGAAGCCACCCTCAAAAAAAAAAAGAGTATACAATATATGATTCCATTTATATAACATTTCAGAAAATGCAAACAAACATGTTGACAGATCGTTGGTTCCCCGGGGAAGGAGTAGGTGCAGGGAGGTACATGGGGGGAAGGAATCACAAAGAGACGGGAGGAAACTTTGGGACAGACAAATATGTTCACCATTGATTGTGGTGATGGCTTCATGAGTGTATACGTATGTCAATTGGTATTATGAAATTGTACACTTTAAAAGTGTGCAGTGGGGATTAAGAGGAAAAGTACAGAAGAGAACAAAACGGGAGCATGGCATGTCCCTAGGATGAAACAGTGTAAAGTGGAATTAAATCAAAGCAGCCCAACTAGCTGGGCTCGGTGGCTCAGCCTGTAATCCCGACCTTGGGAGGCTGAGGTGAGTGGATTGCCCGAGCCCGCGGGTTGGAGACCCGCCTGAGCAACTTGATGAGACCTCGTCTCTACAATAAATCAAAAATCAGCTGGGCGTGGTAGCATGCACCTGTAGTTCCGGCTACTTGGAAGGCTGAGGCGGGAGGATCACTGGTGTCCAGCGGGTTGAGGCTGCAGTGGACAGGAGCGTGCTGCTGCGCTCCGGCCTGGGCGATGGAGTGAGACTCTGACTCAAAAAAAAAAAAAAATCCGACCAACTAAGATCCTGGGAAAGAGGAAGGGAGGTGGGAGAGGAAAGTGGAGGACGGGAGGGAGGAGGGGAGGGAGGAGGAGAGAGGGGGAGGGGAGAAGGAAAAAAGTAGGCAGGAAGAAAAAGGGGAGAGAAGGAAAAATAGAAGGAAGGAAGGAGGAGGAAGATAAATGGGTTCTGAGCAAAGCACAGTACTCTCAGTTCGGCTCAGCAGAAAGGCACCTGGTGAGGGGCCAGCCAAGCCTGGGCTATCTAAGGATGAAGTTACAGGTTATCAGATTCCCCTTCCCCGGGGCCTCTGGAAGGAAGTTGCTGCCCAGGGCTGAGGGGGCTGGTGGGGGGGAAGGGAATCCATCCCTTGGTCTCTTTCATCCCTCGGACCTGATCTCGGGTTCCCGCCCCTAATTTCCCCCAGGGGACCCTCCGCCCACGCTGCAGAGGGCGTGGACGTGGGAGTGCGGGTCGAGCACAGGCCTGGCGCTGCGGCTGCACACAGCCGCAAGCAGCCGAAAGGCCTGGAGGGAACCAAAGCCCCTGGCCCAAGCCACCTCCTCAGGGCCGGGCCCGGTGGCAGCGTCCTTCGCCTTCACCATCCTTCCTTTCCCCCATGGCCCCGCGCCCTGGAGCCGGTGGGCCCGCGCCCTCCGCCCGACCCCAGCCCAGGGCGCCCCGCGGCGGCGGCAGCGTCTACGCTGACGACCGCCGCCTCTAGCGTCCTTCCACCAGCCTGCGTGCGGGTGTCCCCGCGTCCCGCAGAGCAGAGACGCCTGTCGTCAGGGCCGTCTGCCCCACGCGAAAAGCGGCCTCCCGCGTGGAGTCCCCAGCTCCACTTCCGACGGACGAGGGCGTGACTGTCAGGGTCGCCTGGTGGGGAGGAGGGACAAGCGAGGGGAGGGTCTCGTCCCTTCCAGTCGGGAAATATTTTGTCTCGGATGGATTTGATCTCCAGACAAGGGTCAAAGGGGCAGCCAGACGCACCCCGGGGACCTTCGGGCGGACAGACGGAGCCTGGGCACACTCCGCTGTGGAAGGAAGAGGGAGGGGGCGACATGGGGAGCAGCGCGGGGGTGCGGGGGGGGGTGGACGAGAAGGGAAGGAGGCAGGCAGGGGTGGGGGGGAGGATGGAGGACGGCGGAGACCAGGGTGGGCGCGGGGCAGGGTAGAGCCAAGAGCGGGGAAAGGGAACTTTCTGGCCACTCTGCTCAGAGACCTGCTGGCTCTCACGGGTGCTCCACCTCTCTCGGCCTCGTCTCCTGCCCTCGCTCTCAACCGGGTCTTCCGCTCATCCTCCCCCTCTGTCTCCCATCCACTCTTTGGTTTGGTCGACCGATTCATTTTTCTCTCTCCCTCTCCCTCTCTCCATCTCTTGCTCCATCTCTCACTCTCTCCATCTTTCCTTTTCTCTCCATCTCTCCCTCTTCATCTCTTCTCTCTCTGTCTGCTCCATCTATCTGTCCTCCTTTCTTTCCATCCCTCTCTTCATCTCTCCTTCGTTCTCTCTCCATCTCTCCCTCTACATCTCCCTTTCTGTCCCTTTCAAACACGCACACGCACACCGTACACACACATACAGTACACACTCATACAGTACACACACACACAACGACTCCCAGGCTTGGCTGTGTGAGCTACACAGGTGAGGCGCCCAGGCCAGCACAGAAGTCATAGGAGCTGCAGAGGCGGAGCTGGCCCTCCAGGTGATCACAACTCTTTCTCCACCAACTCTTTCCCTGCAGTGGACCGTGGCCATGCATTTTCCCTGAGTGCTTTAGTCAGAGTTACCACATTTAGTCACTCTGTTCTTGGTCCCTCTTGTGCCTGAATCCCATAATTTGACTTGTTGAATTGCTCCAGATTTCTTTCCTTTCAGGGTAGGTTGGGGGGGTGGGGGCAAAAATTCCAGAATTATCTTTTGGAGGGCAGGTGCCTTGTAGTACAGTCTTTCCCTCTAGGTAAGCGTTCTAGGAACCCATCACAGAGTACCAGCTAGTTTTGTGAGAAGCTGTGTTCAACTTCAGTAATTTTGTTGTTGTTGCTGAGATTCTTTCAACATGTTTGCCCATTTCATGATGGGTGATTTACAAGCGCACCTGCCCACACCACACTGAGTGTTCTGCAGTTTTGACCAAAAACAGCATGCCCCCCATGCCCCACCCTCCCTATTCACCGGATCTTGCCCTGAGAGACTTTTTTTTTGTTTCCCAGAATGAAAAAAGTCCCCAAAGGGAGACATTTTGCTGATGTGGAGGAGGTGAAACAAAAAATGGCAGAAGCAGTAAAAAGCATCAAAATTCATGAGATCAAACACTGTTTTGAGCAGTGGAAAAAGCATCTTGATCGGTGTATTGCATCAAACGGAGAGTATTTTGAAAGTGACTGAAGTTTAAACATGTGAGAATAAATACACAATTTTTCATGAATTCCATTTTTGGGGGGATCCTCTCTTGTATATTGAGAAGTTTCCATGACCCGTTTAATAGAATCAGGGATCAAAAAACACATCACTCATCCTGCCATTGATTTTCTCCCCCTTAGCTGAGTTCCTTCGCTCTTCATTTACCCTCTTGTCAGAGTTCCCACCTCTGTTTAGACTGGGCTGCTCTGTTGCCTTTGTCCTTATTCCCAACTGATAAGTAAAAAGCTGCTCTCCAATGGTTGAAAAGAAACTCACCAGGACCCCAGATTATGGAGGAGGAGGGTAGCCAAGCTTGGATTTTTCTACATCTCCCTGCTCATTCTTGCTTCCTTTTAAAATTTTGTTTTAAAATTGTGAAATGTACTACATGTAAATGAGTGCATAAAAGGTAAATGTGCATTTAAAAATAATAAAATAAATACCCATGAACCTATCGCCAGGCTAAGAAGAAACAGCCCTCCCCGCCCACCCCCCCACGCTTCCCTGGATTCCTCTCTGCACCTCCTTCGCCACCAAAAGGTGGGACCTTCTGCCTTCATTATTCCCCCACTTCTTCTAGTCCTTATTTGGGGATACATATCTAAGTACGCGTCCCCAAATATTATATTGCTGAATTTTGGAAATTAAACCAATTTTTATTGGATTTGATACAATTTTATGAAATTATAAAATATATTTATTTTGAGATAGGGTCTCCCTATGTTGTCCAGGCTGGTCTAGAACTCTGGGCTCAAGCGATTCTCCCACGTCAGCTTCCTGAGTAGCTGGGACTATAGGTGCACATCACTGGGCTTGGCTCAATACACTTTTTAACAGACTTTATTTTTAGAGCAGCTTTAGATTCCTAGCAAGTTGGAACGTAGGGTATAGAGACCCTCACACACTCCTTCTCCCACATACACACTGCCTCCCCACTACCATCATCTCACACCAGAGTGGCACAATCGTTACAAACCACCAGTCTATTTGAACGTGTCATTATCCCCCCAAGTCCACAGTTAACATTTGGGTCTATTCTTGGCATGGTACATTCTATTTGTCTGTTGTTTCTGACAGTTACATAATGACACGAATCTACCATCACAGAGAATAGTTTCACAGTCCTGAAGGCCCCCTGTGCTCCACCTACTCATCTTGCCTCCCCCCCAATACTGACAACCATTGATTTTTTTTACTGTCTCCACAGTTTTACCTTTTCCAGATTATCCTATAGCTGGAATCATATAGTACACAGCCTTTTCAGATCGGATTCTCTTAGTAACATTTACGTTCCCTCCATGTGTTCTCATGGGTCACTTTTTTAAGGTGCTGACTAATATTCCATGTCTGAATGTACCACAGTTTATTTATCCATTTATCTCCCAAGGGACATCTTGGTTGCTTCCAAGTTTTGGCAATTATGAGTAAACTGCTCTAAATATCTACGTGCAGTTTTTTGTGTGGACATACATTTCAACACGGTTGGGTAAATACCAAGGAGTATACTAGATTGTATGGTGGTCAGAGTATATTTGGTTATGTAAGAAACGGCAAAACTGTCATCCAAAGTAACAATACTGTTTTGCATTTCAACAGTAATGAATGAAAGGTCCAGTTGCTTCACATAGTCGGGAGCATTTGCTGTTGTCAGTGTTCTGGATTTGGCCCATTCTAATAGGTGTATAGTGGTGTCTCATTGTTCTAATTTGCGTTTCTCTGATGACACATGATACTGAGCATCTTTTCATATGTTTATTTGCCACCTCTATATTTTCCTTATTCTGTTCAGCTCTTTTGTTCTTTTTTTTATTGGGTTGTTAATTTTTTTATTGCTGAGTTTTAAGAGTTCGTTGTATATTTTGGAAACAGTCATTAATCAGATATGTCTTTTACAAATATTTTCTCCCAGTCTGTGGCTTGTCTTCTTGTTCTTTTGACAGTGTCTTTCTCAGAGTAGAAGTTTTAATTTGAATACATTCAACTTATAATTATTTCTTTCATAGACTGTCTTTAGTTTTGTATCTAAAAAGTCATCTTCAGACCCAAGACTATCTAGACTTTTTCTCACGTTATCTATTTATGCTTTATATATACATATTTTTTTTTCTTTTTTTTTTTGAGTTGGAGTCTCACTCTGTCGCCCAGACTGGAGTGCAGTGGCTGCTCCCTGCCACCGCAGCCTCGACCTGCTTGGCTCCGGCCATCCTTCCGCCTCAGGCTTCCAAGTAGCTGGAACTACAGGCGCACGCTACCACGCCCGGCTAATTTTTTGATTTATTGTAGAGATAAGGTCTTGCTTGCCCAGGTGGGTCTCGAACCCGCGGGCTCAGGCAATCCACTCACCTCAGCCTCCCAAAGGCGCGGGATTACAGGCTGAGCCACCGAGCTCGGCTAGGATAATTTTTATTAATTTAAACTATTTCTAGACCCCAGACTCTTTTCCACCTTGACTTCTCTACCACTACCTAAAAATGTTGCCAATTTGGGAGTAGAAAGAACCTTAGCTACTTACTGGAATTCCTGGTTGGCCATTCTCTCCATCTTTGCCTGGTTTACCCTACAAGATAGAAAGAAATGATGGGGCAACAATATAAGTTTGTGAGTTAGGAAGTATAAAGTTTAAAATTTAACAAGCTTTATTCCTGCCTTGGTCTATATTTAAGTAGACTCTTTAGACTTAAATATTATAACAACTAATAAGTATGTCAGCAGTGATATTTTGAGGCAATGGAAGTAACACTTAGGAAGAAAATCTCTCTCTCTCTCACACACACACACACACACACACACACACACACACACACACACTTAGAATTTTTTCAAAGAGTATTAGTAGTCATAAAACTTACTCTTTTGCCTGGCTCTCCTTGCTCACCCTTCTCACCTTTCACACCACCTGGAGGACCCTGTACAAACAAAAGTAGTTTCATGGGATACATTAATTGATACTAAAGCACTTTAGGTTACTTACTGGAGGACCATGTATCCCTGTACAAACAAAAGTAGTTTCATGGGATGTATTAAATGATACTATAACACTTTAGGTTACTTACTGGAGGACCACGTATCCCTGGAGGTCCAGGAGGCCCTTGGTCACCAGGAACTCCCTATATAGTAATAGAGGAAAGGAAAACAATGTTAATACTGCAGTATGCATTCCCATCCTAACTTCTAGAGCTAGCTAAGAAAGAACACTTTTAACAAGTTGAACTATATACTCATATAGTATAACGAAAGATAATAGCATGTTTCTAATTCAAAGTTAAAATGTTCTAGTCAAAATCACTGAGGGCCATCTTTTTTCACTTCAGTTAATTTATTGTGCATATACAAGCCAAGATTTGAGGTAGTAACATTTCCATTAAAATGAAAATATTAATGATTTTTAAATTATTTTTTAAAATTGTTTATATTTTAAAGATGTAGGGTACAATTCAGTATTACGTATACAAGTGGTCATTGTACAGGAAGGTTTGGGGCTCCCTTTGGATGAAAAGCAAGAGTACCTAAAACTAGGAGATTTGGGGACCAGATAGCAAAAATATATTTTGGCAGAGAATTAAATGACCCAATCCATACTGATGATAGAGTTTCAATACAACTTTTCCTCTATTCTTAACTCTCTTATTAGCATTTAAGTGAAATAAAAATTCACATACCCTGTTTGTATAAGGGTGGAGCAGGAGTCTTAAAAAAAATTACTTGATCCCCTCATCTACTATAGTAAAAGGTATCAGATAACTTTCTAAACACACCAAGGGTTTATGGAGTAACATCATCTTTTGTTTTGCATATCAATGAAATGTAGACAGCACAGTATCAATCTACTTTGCCATGACCTAATTTTATGCATGACTGTATTATTCAATTAATTGAAAATGGAAACAACCCAAATGCTCATCAACTGATGGATGAATGTATAAACAAAATGTGAACTATTTACACAATGGAATATTATTGAGTCATAAAAAGCACTAATACATGCTACTAAATGGTTGAACTTGAAAACATTATGCTAAGTAAAAGAAGCCAGACACAAAAGGTCACATATTGTATGATTCCATTTATATGAAACACCCAGAATAGATAAATCTACAGAGCTAAGAAATAGATTAATGGTTGCCTAGGGCTGGTGAGTTTGAAGGAAAAAAGCAAGACAGCTAACAAATATGAAGTTGTCGGGGGACAAGATGATGAGAATTTTCTAAAATTAGATGGTGCTAATGGTTTCACTAACGTTTAAATGGGTGAATTGCATAGTATGTAAATTATATCTCAATAAAGTTCCTTTTACACATTTAATTATCTCATATTTTAGTTATTTTAAAAATGTTCTCATATATAGCCATATTTCAACTTATAATGCATTTTAATAGATGTCACTTCCATAACAAGAATATTGTTAGCTTTTCAAAATTTTTTATTTTATTTTTCCAGCTATATTGAAGTATAAGTGACAAAAGCTGTATATGTTTAAGGTGTGTACAATGTAATGTTTTTATATACATATACATAGAGAAATTATTACCACCATCAAGCTAATTAACATATCCCTGACAAGATTTTCATTGGTTTCCTCCCTACTTACTCACCTGATCTCCTTTCTGAAACTCTACGTCAATTGGTCTTTTCTGCTCACTGATCTGCCCAGGTGGCCCAGGTGGGCCCTGAAGACCTTGTTCACCCTGTTTGTAAGATAAAGTAAGACAATGATATTTCTCAATCTACCACAGACAATAATATAATATCTAAACTAAGACAACTGCAAGAAGCAAAAAATGGAACAAGACAGTTCAAATGACTATGAAAGGAGAAAGCTGAGAACTAAATATCCAACTCTCTTTCTTTACTCACCTTTTCACCCTTTGGTCCCTGGAAATTTAAGCCCATATTACCCTGAAGAGAGAAGTTTCCATTTAAAATCTCATTGGCAACAAGAAAAAGAATCCACATCAAATAAAAGATGTGAAGAAAAAGTAAATTAATTACCTTTGGTCCTGGAAGTCCTGGTGGACCAGGAGGGCCCTAAGAATAGAAGACATAGAAAAGGAAATAAAATGCTATATTAATAAATGTATCTAAAAGTTATTTGATTTCAGAAAAAGTGAGGATTGAAAAAGCTCTGCAAAATAATATTTTCTTGTTCTTTGTCCTCATTGCTTTTTATTCAGAGACATACATTTAAATTGATTAAAATGGATTAGAAGAATACAGAGATTTGTGGTGACCTAGAAGCAGGCAGGGAAAGAAAGTTGAGATAGGTAGAGGTAGAGAGGTGCCATCAGTGCCAAAAAATCAATTAAAAAGTTAACTTCAACAAACCTGTAAATTTTTTCAGGTCAGAATTATGAATAAATGTAGGTACCATAAAGCAATTAAGTCTCATATTCTTAAAAAAAGTGTTTATTTTAAAATCCAGTTTTAGTTTTATGTAATATGACTTTGTATGTTTGAGAATGATTGTTACGTAATATGACTTTGTATATATGAGAATGTTTCAAGGTTTGAAAAATTAAATAGGCATTTATCTGGCCAACTATATTGCCTCTTAATCTCTCAATGTACCTACTTATTTACACATTGTACCTCATTGCATTTCTAAGTTTTGACTTCACCTGTTGCACTGTGGTTAGTTGAAGGAACATTCAGGAGTGCACAGTGAATTGGTTAAGTGGCCACAAGGGTTGATGAAATTCAGGGTGTAACTACATACCCAAGGGGCATCAGCATTGTAACAAGACTGGGAAAAGTGCCATACATAGTCTAGAGTCTCATGCTCTGCAGGAGGTCTACAACTAAAACAAATTAAACAAAAGGGTTTCTAATCCTCTCCTAAAAAGTTACAGGAAAGCAGCAATCACAATGTTTTCTGATAAATTCTTCTACTACTTACCAAATATTATTTCCTTCACCTAAGAGTAGAAGACCAATTCTCAAAAAAAAAAAGTACAATCTACAAACATATAATGAAAACTGTCACTTAAATATACGATAGATGAGAAATAGAGTGGCACATGAGAAATTACTTTGACTTAAATACAATTTTCTTACCCTTTTAAGGGGGCAACAACAAAGCTCTAAGTCCAAAACATGACTTGAATGAAATCTAAGTATTTCAGCAGTAAAATAGTTAGAATTTATTAGAGTAGAAAATAAGAGTGACTATACACATAGTAAAGTAAGAGAACTGGTTGCACATTTAGGGTCTTTAGAAGCTTTTGCTTATTTCTTGGGTATATAAATCTAGGACCCAATGCAGCATGATCACTATTTTGTCCCAAGAAATGAAAACCAATTTTTTAATAAAGTCCTATTATTCTTCTTAAACAACAAAAAATGCAGTGTAAAGAAACATGTTTGATCAAGTGACTAGAAACCTGCCTTAAAAGATTTCCTGAGAGGACCAGAATTGATTTCAACGCTGACACATCAAGAGGCAACCAACAGAATATTTTAAATCTTTCCTGTTAAATACATCATTTTTCCCTCTATAAAATGGAGCTATTACTTTAAATGAGTATTGTTCACAATGACATTGTAAAATCACCCTTAAATAATAAAATTGCAGACTATGAATATTCAAAATGCATGATACTTTCCAGTATTATAAGTTATATTAATGTTTGTGAAAGAAGTCAGAAAGAAAAGGAGGAGAAATGAAATTACAGAAGGGAGCTTACCATCAAACCTGGTGGTCCTAGGGGACCAATTGGCCCTGGTATACCAGTGGGACCAGGTGGGCCCTGTTATAAAGGGAGTAAAGAAAAAGATGAAAAAAAGCCCCTCATTGCATCTTACAAATAACTAAACCTAGGTTGTCACTATAATTCTGTTCTACAATTCTATAACTGCATTATACGAAAAATTTTAAAATGTCTAAAGATAAAATAATTAAGTAACCATAAAGAAATTCAACTAAACAATGGATGTAACTTTCAGAAAGCTTATGTTTTAAGGTAGTAGATAACAAATATAAGAGAAACACATAATAAGGAAAACTTTAAAAACACAATGATAAAAGTAGGCATTCAGTGGAGCTTTTATGCTAGAAATGGGAAGGGAAAGGTTACTACATTCAAGGTAGCTTCTCTAATTTTAAAATAGATAAAATTAAAGAGAGGGAAATGAGAATAACTGAGATAAATGATAAAGGGGATAATAAAATTGTTATGAAACATAACTTGGCATCTTAAAAGCTAAAAAGTATTCTGACCTACAGTCTAATAATTCTATAGCTAGGTATACATCCTGGATTTTTTAAATAACAAAACAAATTTTTTAAAGGATATTTTAAAAATTTATTAGGTTAAAAAATTAAATGTGAAAGATAACTTATTATTGTGAAATTTTCGATTAACAGCAAAAGAATCTGGTGTTAGGTATTGTAACAAATTAAAGACCAAAGAGCAGAAACATGAGGGCAGGGACTGTTGATTTTTAAAAGCTATGAAAATCACAGAAAAAAATCACAATAAGAGGAAAGCATCATAAATATACTAACACAATTATTACCAATTTCAGTGAAGTTACACTGAGAATAATGCCAGAATATTTAGAAATGACATGGTCAACTTAGATGAGATGTTAAGTAATCCAGACAAGTTACGTGGGAAGTGGAACTGAGTGAACTGTAGTAACATAAAATAATTGGGATGAATCTTAGCACGTGAAGTAGAAAAAATAAGTCACAGAAAAATTACATAAATATTATATTATTTTTATAAAGCAAAACTAAGTATTCTGTTGTTGTATCAAATATATTCATATGTGATAAAACTATTTGAAAGAGAAAATTAGAAAACTGCAGATGGTAGTTATATCTTGGGGGAAATGCAGAAGGATATGACTGCCAGGGAACACACAGGTTGATTCAAAATTATTTACAATGTTCTAGTTCTTAAATGTTGTGTTCAGTACATGAGTGTTCATTTTATAGTTATGCCTCATAATGTACCATATGTTTTGCATGTATTCTGTTGTATTTTCAAATGTTAAATCATAAAAATTTATGAAATTTAAAGGGCAAGATTGAGTGACGTTAAGAGACTATGGATGAATGACATCAAGTAAGGAATGAGAAGATAGCTAACAAAAAAAGGTCTCCAACATTGTAACTTAGTGATCAAATACCAGAAGACACTGATTTTTATTTGGGGCAAAGGAATAAATTATCATAAAATATAAGCCCAAAAAGTTGACCTCTTAATCTACAAACCTCAAAAGTCATTGCCGTCTCTATGCATACTATCTGTAGGCTAACATAATTATTTTCTTAAGATTATATTTGATATTCACTATGCATAAATTGTATCCTTTAGAGTTCAAAATATGTTTATATGTTATGTATAATTGACAGTGCTACAGATGACGTATTTTAATATCTTAACAGACACTAATAATTTTTCTTTTTCTTTTTTGAATAGGAGTCTCACTCTGTCACCCAGGCTGGAGTGCAGTGGCACGCTCACAGCCACCGCAGCCTTGACCTGCTGGGCTCAGGTGATCCTTCTGCCTACGTCCCCCGAGTAGGTGGAACTACGGGCCTGCGCCACCACGCCTGGCTAATTTTTCAATTTATTGTAGAGACGAGGTCTTGCCAAGTTGTCCAGGTTGTTCTCAAACCCCTGGGCTCAGGCAATCTTCTTGCTTCAGTCTCCTAAAGTATTGGTATTACAGGCGTG
>CAUYQG010020455.1:0-38426 GCA_963574415.1 Tarsius wallacei | reverse complement strand
AAGAGTCAGGAACGAGGGATTGGATGAAAATACAGGGGAGAGAGAATGCTTTATGGGAAAAGTCTCTGAGAAGGTAGGAAGGAGTAGGTTTAAGGAGAAAGAGAAAGGTTATGACTTTGAATAGCAAGGACATATTCTCAGATCCTGGGGAGTAAGATGTGAGGAACTGGGTTATAGAAATGAGAAGGTGTGCACAGCAAAAAACCAGAGAGGTGATAATATTATTCTTTGCCTCAAAGTGGGAGAGAATTTTGTCTTTGGAGAATGAAAAGAGTGGGTGTTGTTTGGCAGTAGGAGTGGTCACATTCTGCATCCTTGGACATGCTCAAGCAGCTGCCTCTTGACTGACTAAAGAGTGGAATTAGCCCAAGAATGTGGCCCTGTTAAATCATGCATCTCATTGTGTCCAAATGAATGATAGGCCACAGGATTTGTTGCTATTATTAGGTCAAAGTACATACCACAGCGTCTGATCAAGATTTGTAGGGGTCCTAGGAGTTAAGTGACTGTGTCTGTAAAAATGTAAAAGATGAATTGATATGTTAAAGATAAGGAGATAATTTTTGTAATATTACTCTTAAAAATGAATAATATCTCTTGCATTCAATGCCTTGCAATTTGATTCTATCAGCCTAGTACCTAGACACATGGAATAAACATCTTTAAAAAAAAAATACACAAATAGCAATTCGAGTGTGAGGTATATTTTTCTACCTTTCTGGCTCATTTAGGCCATTTGTCTTAGAAAAAGCAGGGTCCTATCAATTTGGTAGCACACTTAAGAAAGGTAGGGAATATGGCTATTCACACGTCGGGTGACTGTTGACTGGGATTCCAACTAAAGCTTTAGGCCAGAAACCTGTATCTGGTCTCTGTGTGGTCTTTCCATTTCCTCATAGCATGGTGGCTGGGTTCCAGAAGACAGTACCCCAAGAGGAGCAGATGAAATCTGTATTGCCTTTTATGTCTTACTTTTGGAAGATCCATAGCACCAATTCTACTGGTTCAAAATGTTGGAAAATGAACATAAGATATGACATGATATTATTAACTATTCTATTGGCTTATTAAACAGCAACCACCTACTTGGATGTCTTCTCTTTTTGTACTCATGATACTTAGTAATTTATTGCTGTGTAGTGAATTGCATCAAAACAGCAAAAATCACTTTATTATTTTCTTTCATAGTTCTAGGGGCTTGGCTGAGCTCAGTTAGGCAGTTTTTGCTTGGGGACCTCTCAAGATGTTACAGCTGATAATACCTGGGGCTACTATTATCTTCTGGCTCACCTACTCACATGTTGGCACTATTGGGTGGCTATTGGCTGGAGTCCTAACTGGAGTGTTAGGCCAGGAACTTATTCCTGGCCCCTGTGTGGTCTTGCCACTTCCTTCCTCATAGCCTGGTGGCTGGGTTCCAGAAACAAGTGTCCCAAAAGGATCAGGTGAAACCTGTATTGCTTTTTATGTCTTACTCTTGGAAGATCCATGGCATCAATTCTGCAGTCAGCATAGACCCTCCAAGATTCAAGGGGAGTAATAAAACCCCTACCTCTCTAAGGGAGGGTTTTACTATCACACACAGGAAAGAAACATGGGACGGGAGCTCTTTTGTGGCCATTTATACGATCTGCATACTGTCCAATGGACAGAGCGGCACTCTGTCTAGACTATGGTCTTAAGGCAAGTTCTTTACATCTCTTCTGATCCCTCTCTCCCATAAACCTCATTTGGAGATTTTGTCTTTGTGGACCTATGCCTGTTCAGGCCATAAGTGGCCCCTGTATATGCCATCTGACAAGTTAAGGCCGAAATGTTTCCTTGACAGAGACATTTAAACAAACAGAATTTATTTTTTAGAGCAGACTACACATGCGCAACCTCCTCCAATATCAACATTCCCCCATGAAAGAGGTATATTTGTCACATTTAAAAAGCCAGTCTTGACACATTATCATCCAAAGTCCATAGTTTACATTAGGGTTCACTCTTGTTTTGCATTCTGTGGGTTTTGATAAATGTATAACGACACGTGTCCACCATTACAGTAACATACAAAATAGCCTCACTACCCTAAAAAACCTCTGTGTTCCACTTATTTGACCTTCCTATCCCTTCAACCTCTGGCAACCACTGAGCCTTTTAAATTAAGGCATCTTGCTCTTCTTCCTGCATCCATTCTTTCTGATTTATTTTCTTCAATCTATATTGTACTTTGTTGATCAGACTAAGCCTTAGAAATAAATCTGAGCCCATTTCTTTCCTGAGCAAAGCTGCCAATGATTCTCCATTGCATCACATAAAATAATTTTTTAAAAGTTCTCCTTATGCAATGATTACATTAAAAAAATCAGTGTATTGACAAATAGTGGGCACTCAGTAACTAGGTATGGGGAATACTAACATAGCAAAATGGTATTTTAACTTCATTTTCCATCCCTCTACTCCTCACTGGGCTCCTTTCAGGGACATGGGACACACCTAGCTCTATTCTCAGTCCAAATGATGCTGAATTAGCAGAGAGATATGCTTGGTAAAACTAGAAAAAAACCCCAAACAAACCAAAAAAGACATTTCAAGCACAACATCACCATAGAGTTATGCTAAAACTTTTTATTTTAGATTCTTCATCTTAGAGGTCATATCAGGAAAGGTCAGTTTTTTTCATCCTTGCCTTCAAAATCAGAGCCTGTCCCAGATTCATTAGCAAAGGATATGGAAAGGCAGCTGATAGTTTTAAATACAAACAGTCTGGACTGAAGTCAGACAGTAGGAGGAACTAGAATTATTTGAAGAGGAGAGAGGATTTCATAGACCTAGAATAGGAGTTCACAAACTACAACCTGTGGTCCAAATATAGGCTGCCATCTATCTATTTCTTAAATTTTAAAATACTTAATTGGCAAATAAAAATTATATATATTCAAGGTGTAAAAGTGATAATTTGATATCCATATACATTGTACACTGATTACCCCAGTCAAATTAATTAACATATCTCACATTACCCATAGTTATTTGTGTGTGTGTATGGTAAGAACACTTAAAATCTGCTCTTTATCAAATTTCAAGTAAACAATGCAGGTTTTTTTTTTTAGTAGGAGTCTCATTACCACTTATGGCCACCACAGTCTCCACCTCTTGGGCTCAGGTGATTCTTCCATCTCAGCCTTCCGAGTAGCTGGAACCACAGGCATGCACTACCACGCCCGACTAATTTTTTTTTTTTTTTGAGTCAGAGCCTCACTCTGTTGCCCAGGCTGGAGTGCAGTAGCATGCTCACGGCCACCCTAGCGTCAACCTTCTGGGCTCAGGCGATCCTTCCACCTCAGCCTTCCAAGTAGCTGGAACTACAGGTGTGCGTTATCATGCCTGGCTAATTTTTTGATATATTGTAGAGATGACATCTCACCAAGTTGCCCAGGCTGGTCTTGAACCCCTGGGCTCAGGCAATCCTCTTGCCTCGGCCTCCTAAAGTGCTGGGATTACAGACTGAGCCACCGTGCCCGGCCTGGCTAATTTTTAAAAATTTATTGTAAAGATGAGGTCTTGCCAAGTTGCCCAGGCTGGTTGAACCCCTGGACTCAGGCAGTCCTCTCAGACTTGAGCCACTGTGCCCGGCAACAATGCAGTACTATTATTTACAGTTACCATACAATATATTCACTTTCCAGAGCTTACTCTGAAAGTTTGTACCCTTTGACCAACATCTCCCCAATTTCCCATCACTCCTCCCCAGCCCTCAGCAACCACCTTTCTACTTGCTACTTCTATACGTTCAACTTTTTAAGATTTCATATATCAGTAAGATGACAAAGAATCTGTCTTTCTGTGTCTGACATTTCACTTAGTGTAATTTTCTCTAGTTTCATCTATGTTGTCACAAACGGCAAGATTTCCTTCTTTTTGTGGCTGAATAATATCTATCTATGTATATAGATCACATTTCAAAAATGCATTCATCTACCGATGAACACTTAGTTTTTTTCATATCTATATATGTATGTATGTATATCTTGGCTATTGTGAGTAGCGCTGCAATAAATATGAGAGTGCAGATATTTCTTTGAGATTCTGATTTCATTTCCTTTGGAGATATACCCAGAAGAGGGATTGCTGGATTGTATGGTAGTTCTATTTTTCATGTTTGGAGGCAGCACCATACTGTTTTCCATAATTTCTGTATCAATCTACTTTGCCACCAACAGTGTACAGGGATTCCCTCTTCTCCATGCCATCACCAGCACTTGTTATCTTTTGTCTTTTGATAATAGCCATCCTAACAGGTGTGAAGGAATATCTCATTGTGGTTTTGATTTGCATTACTTTGATGATTAGTGATGCTGAGCATCTTTGCATAGATCTGTTGGCCACTTGTATTTCTTCTTTAGAAAAGATGTCTATAGAGATTCTCTGCCTAGTCTTTAAATTGGGTTATTTGGGGCTATAGTTATTTTGGGGCTCAACATCTTGCTGTTGGGTTGTGTGAGCTCCTTATGTGTTTAGGAGAGTAAGCCCTTGTTAGATATATGGTTTGCAAATATTTTCTCTCATGGTGTAGGTCGCCCTTTCATTTTGTGGATTGTTTACTTTGCTGTGCAGAAGCTTTTTAATTTGATGTAGTCCCACTTGTTTATTTTTGCTTTTGTTGATGCCATCTGTTTTTTAAACAATGTGTGTGTGTGTTTATGTGTGTGTGTGTGTGTGTGTGTGTGTGTTTAGCATTGCCACACACCATCCATTCATTTATGTCTTGTCTATGGCTGCATTTGTGCTACATCTGCAGCATTGAGTGGTTGTAAAGCTGTTTACTATCTGGCCTTTTGAAGAAAATGTTTGCCAGTTCCTGATCCAGAAAACCACGATGAAAAGGTATCAGAAGCCACAAAGAGGAGGCTGCCTTGGGACTCCTTGAGTGGTTTCATTACAGGATGAGCAGTCACCAAGGGAAAAATGCCTGAAGTGTCTGGCATCACCTCAGGATACTGCGAGTGGTACGGTAGTAAGACGCATTCTGGAAATGGCCTATATGTTTATGCACTTCCAAATAGTGATGACAAAAGGGGTTACAAAAAGATAAGTAATGACATTCTGGCCTTTACAGTTTTATCTCCCACCTCATCCTGAGACGAAAGATAGAGAAAAGCTAGACGTACAGGGCAGGTCCTCCTGTAACAATGTAGCAAACTTCCAGCAGGCCTCTCAGGTTGATACACTCGCATTGGTAAACAAGCTGCCTGAGAGCCTCTCAAGCTAGAGCTGAAGTACTCAATGCTGGGACAGAAGAACGACCAATCAGCTTGTTGCCAAGTACCAACCAATCAGCTCACAGCTATTGCTAGCCAATTGGCTCAGTCTTAGGGTTCTATAAGCACCAGTTTTTAACTGCAAATCGGCTACCTCTTTGGGTCCCCTCCCACTGTGGGAGCTTTTCTGTCCTCTCAATAAATCCTGCGTTCTCTCACTTTCCGGCTGTCAGTGTCCCTCATTCTTCCTGGGCATGAGACACTCCAGGGGCTAGGCTTGCCAGTCCACCAAACCAGGAACACTCTCAGGGCTTGGCTTGCCGACACTTCTGGGGCAGGCTTACCAGATCCTCGACCTGATCCTCTCTGGGGCTCGGTTGGCTGACCCACTGAGCTGACACTCTTGAAGCCCAGAAAAATTTATATTATTCCCAACACATACTCTATATGTCTCTCTCTGCAGCCTTCTTCCTAGAATGAGATCCGAGAATTCAGGTTCCTGGGACTTTGTTCAAGGTCCTTCCTGGGTCCATAATGCTCTTTCACTTTGTTGAAGACCTTGCAGCTTTAACTGGATCGTCACCTCTCCAGAAAGCTTTTCGGAATGTTTCACATTCCTACCACCTCTGGTGGGCTTGAACTGTCTTGTTACCCCCTAGCCCAACTTGATTTGTATCAGATTATTAGTGCATGCTTCTCTCTCCCTCACCATATTATCAGCAACTAGAAGGCAGAGATAGGGCTTTTCTGTTTGTTTTCATTTTTTAGTTCAATTTTCCCAACTTCTCTAACTCCTATTTTCTAATTAATACAGCACCATATAGACTGTAAATACTTAGTAAACATTTATTAAATTGAACATGAGGGTTTTAGAAATAAAATCATCTTAGTTTCATTCATCTTTCTTGTAGAAATCTAAAGAAGGGGTACTTTGGCTCAAGAATCATTTGTGTAGCTATTTTAAAAAGTAGAAATTGTTCTCTGAAAAATATTTCAGCTGGTCAAAGTCTGTCATTTAATGAAGAAATGGAATCAGTGTGTGAGGTGATTTCACGTCCTTAAAGCCATGGGCTAAGTGGAGATCACCACTGGAGAAGAGAACTCCTGTGGGAGCTCCCATCGCTCTGCTCAATGAAAGATCAGATACTCCTCCTTCACTCCTGTCTACTCTGATTCTTGCCTTCAGCCAAGATTAAACCAGTTGGAAGGCTGAGATCAGGAAGCCTTATTGGGATTTTTCTATTCCAGCAAATAAATTTTGTGCCAAGAGGGAAGAGTGTTCTAATTTTGGGCTTGAAAAAAAAGTGGATCTTTCTCAAATATAAATTAATTTCCTGTCCTTAATGGTGGTTTGCCATTATCCCAAAATTCATGTCACCATTATAGTTATTTTAGGATTTTGAATGGCATGAGATAAAAATGACTACATCACAATGTTCAAAAATAGCATCATTTTAGACCTGGACAGATGATGGAAAGTTTAAATCAAAAGCCATTGTATCATATATATTTTTTTGCATTTTGTACATTTTTACTGATATATTATCATTGCACAAATTTAGGTAGTATATGTGATGTTTTGATATGTGTATACAGTGTGTAATGATACAATCAGGATAATTGGGATATATATTACCTCAAACACATCTTTTTTTTGAGTTGGGAACATTAAAATTCTTCTCTTTTAGATATTTTGAAACATGCAATAAATTATTATTAGCTATACTTTCCCTACTGTGCTATCAAGTACTAGGGCTTATTTCTTCTATCTAATTGTAGTTTTGTACCCATTAACCAACTTCTCTTCATTCTCCCCACCTCCTTTTCCTCTTAGCTTCTGCTCTCTACCTCCATGAGATCAATAAGAGTTGATAAATAAATACAAGAGTTGATCTCACGAGTGAGAACTTACGTGCGAGAACATGCGATATTTGTCTTTCTGTGCCTGGTTTATTTCACTTCTATCCCCGTTGTAGGTGACAAAATTTTATTCTCTTTTAAGGTTGAATAGTATTCTCTTGTGTACATAGACCACATTTTCTTTATCTATTCATCTGTTGATGGACCCTTATGTTGATTCTGTATCTTGGCTATTGTGAACAGTGCTGCAATAAACAAAGGAGGGCAGGTATCTCTTTGATATTATGACTTCCTTTCTTTTGGTTGTATAAACAGCAGTAGAAATGCTGGGTCCTATGGTGGTTCTACTTCTGTTTTATAGAAGAACCTTTGTACTGTTCTCCATAGTAGCTGCACTGCTTTATATTCCCACCAACTGCATCCTCACCAGAATTTTTTAAAATTTATTTTAAAGAAGTGGGGTACAATTCAGGATTAGGTATACAAGTGGTCATCATACAGGTAAAGTTTGGGCTTTTTTTTTTGTCCCCACTTTGCCTGGTTTGAGATCAGGTACCCTTACTGATGTTGTATCCCTCCGCTCCCCTCTATGACTACTTATGAATTATGTTGAGCATTTCATTTTTTCATATACCTATTGGTCATTTATATTTCTTGTTCTTCTTCCTCCTCTCCTCTTCCTCTTCCTCTCCCTCCTTCTCCTCTCCATCCTTCTCTTCCTTCTTCTGTTTTTGAGTCAGGGTCTCCCTCTGTCACCCAGGCAGCCTAGACCTCCTGGGCTCAGGTGATCATTCCACTTTAGCCTCTTGAGTAGTTGGGACTAAAAACACATGCCACCATGCCTGACTGATTGTTTGATTTTTTTTTTTTTTGTAGTCATGAGGTCTCGCTATATTGGCTAGGCTGGTCTCGAATGCCTAGACTCAGGCAGTGCTGAGATTACAGGCGTGAGCCACCAAGACTGACCTGCATGTCTTCTTTTGAAAAGTGTCTATTCAGATCTTTTGCCCATTTTTTAGTTGATTTTTTTTTTGCTATTGAGTTGTTTGAGCTTCTTAGATATCCTTGTCATTAATTCATTGTCAGATGGATAGTTTGCAAATATTGACTCCTGTTCTGCAGGTTGTCTCTCCACTGCTGTTTCCTTTGCTGTGCAGAAGCTTAGAGATTGAAATGAGAATTACATCACAAAAGTGTTTCTGTTGACCTATATATCTTTATTGGTTTCAACTCCAAATAGCTTACTTTTATTCCTAGAGTTTAGTTTAATATTAAATAAGTTAATAATGATTAAAATGACACTCAGAAAGGTGGATATAAATGAATAATCATAGTCAATGGCATCACTGTAAGAACAGCGGCAAATGCATTTTACATTGTTGTTTTTTCTAAAAGGGGAATAAGCAGATTTTGTTTTAAAAATAATTAATATTTAATGTAACATTTACTTATAAGTTTTAGGAGAATGTTCCTTTAATGAAACACATTTTGTTCTTAAGAGTCTACTATTTCAACATTGTTTATTTCTTTCATAGATTTTGCCATAGAATATGCTCTATTCATATTCCAGCAAGGAATTATAATGTTCATTTTGATATGAAGAACTGGAAGAAAGTACATGATATGCAAAAATAAATCCCCAAATAATAATCTACTGAAGACCATCATCTTGATGTATCAATCAGTGTTTTTCTGGCTTAGTTGAATGGAGGTAGAGTTTACTGTCTGGATCACAGCCAAATTCTCTCTAATAGCCAGGAAAGTACAGACACTAAATTTCCCCTTACTCCAATATTAATCCACTGCCTAATGTTAAGCAATCTTCGTTGAGTTAGCTTTCTTCCTCTCAACTTATTTTACTTAATCATATTTATTAGAGAAGTTTAACACATCAAAAGTACATTTAAAAATATTTCTCATGATTAACCTTAGGGTAAAAAGTTAATGCAATGAAGATTGTCAAGTTCATTAATTATCTTTTTTATGGACTAACAGTTGTGTGATGAAGACAGTGATCTTGAGACCAGATTTTTTCAGAAGGGAATTGTCAGCTAGGTTGTGGACATTGAAGGGCAGCCACTGGGTGGACATATTTCCAAGCATTTTAGTCATGTGTTTATGAGGGAGTATATGGAAAAAATCTAAGCAAATTGGTCAATTTGGAAAATCAAAACACATTTACATGGTTTGGGATAATTTTAGCAAAACATCAGCTTATGGAATTAGGACTTAATATATCATATTATTACATGTTCACATTTGAAATGTGTTAGTTATTTAAAGTATAGGTAGGTAGATGTACATAGTAAGAAATAAAGTATTGAACTTGCAGTTATCCTGACTTCCTTATAGAAAGATGTCATTAAATAGAAATGCAATCTGAAAGAAACTGCTAAAACAAATATAACTTGATATATTTCTTTTTTTTAATATTCAATATTTTTTATTATGATATTGTGGGGTGCAGTTAAGGGTTAGGTATACAAATATGCTTCGTTCAGGCACCCTTGTTGATAAGAGGTGTCTCTCCATCCCCAGACAGATATTTACTACCATTAATGCCATCTCCCTCCCCCTCCACCCCATAGTTTCCCACCAACTGTCAGTCATTTTCTTATGGTATTACGTTGGATGGTCAAGGTCTACTATGTGAGTGAGAACATGTGATACTCACTTCTTTGTTTCTGTGAGAGGTCACTCAGTATTATAGACTCTAGTTCCATCCAGGTTGCCAAGAAATTCATGATTTCGTTCTTTCTTATGGCTGCATAGTATTCCATTGTGTATATGTACCACATTTTTTTAATCCAGTCCTCTTTTGATTGACAGCATGGTTGCTTCCAGGTTCTTGCTATTGTGAACAATGCTGCGATAAGCATACTTGTGCAGGTATCTTTTTTATAGAGGGATTTGAGTTCTTCAGGGTATATTCCCAGTAGGGGAATTGCAGGGTCATATGGGAGGTTGATATTTAGAGCTTTTAGGAATTGCCACACTGCTTTCCACAGAGGTTGCACTAGTTTACACTCCCACCAACAATGTAGAAGAGTTCCCTTTTCACCATACCCTCTCCAGCGACTGTTATTTTTTGAGTTATTGATAATTGCCATTCTGACTGGAGTTAGGTGGTATCTCAGAGTGGTTTTGATTTGCATCTCCCTGATGATTAGTGAGGTTGAACATTTCTTCATGTGTCTGTTGGCTGCTCGGATGTCTTCCTCTGAGAAGTGTCTGTTCATATCCTTTGCCCATTTTATAATGGGGTTGTAAACTAACAAGCTTCTGCAAAGCCAAAGAAACCATCAAGAGAGCAGGGAGACAGCCTACAGACTGGGAAAAAGTATTTGCCAACTCCAGGTCGGACAAGGGCTTAACATCCTGGATCTACAGGGAGCTCAAACGCGCAGAATGGAAGCATGTGTTTATGCATTGATCATTTATTCAGTATTCACTATAGAGTGCATTACACATACAGCACATTTTTTAAGGGTATAGGCTGTCTGGGTTTGAAGTGTTCCTCCTTGACACTTTCTGGCTGTGTGACTATGGACAAGACAACTAATCATTTTGTGCCTCATTTTCTTCATTGTTTAAAAAGAAGACAATTATAGAACTTATCATGTAGGGTAGTTAACTTAAGTACCAGAAAAGTAGATTATAAATCCTTCAAGTGTAATACATATTGTGGCATATACAGTTTTATATTCTCAATAGCCTGGATAGTGCCTAGCAAACATAGTAAGGAAATAACAAATATTTTGAATAAAACTAAATGTTCTATTGTGTGTTGAAAATTGATTATAATTCTCTTGCAATTTCTGGTCCAGATTACACTGAAGTCCCATATGGCACCAAGTTGGACTAAGTCTGCTGGTTTATAGCCAATAAATATTTGTTGAAAGAACTGTCTAGCATGGTGCTCCCTTTGTGTATTTTTGTATCAGCCTCATTAGATGATTTTTTAAATGAAATAAATGTTCAAAAATTAATTTATACACATTTATAGTCCATGAAAATTGGCATTCCACAAATTCCTTAGAACCAAATCATGAGTTAAAGGATGGAGGTTTGGAGGGATGGATGGATAGAAGGATAGGTAAACAGATAAAAAAATATGACATATAGTTTGAGAACATTATTACTCATTCAATTCTAAGTACTAAACCAAAAAGAAACTTTTTCCAGTTCTTCTCCTTTTCTTAACTAGCGTATAATAAATCTTTTTGTCCTAACGTCTCTCTCAGTTCTATTTACCCAATGTTGATTTCCAGTTCTCATTGCTTCTCTTTACTATTGGAAATTAAATAATTAAAAATGTTTTTAAACTTCTTATGTTAAAAGGCATTGCTATTTTATTTTTTATTTATTTATTTATTTATTTTTGAGTTGGAGTCTGTCGCCCAGAATGGAGTGCAGTGGCCGCTCCCGGCCACCGCAGCCTCGACCTGCTGGGCTCCGGCGATCCTTCCGCTTCAGCCTTCCAAGTAGCTGGAACTACAGGCGCGCGCTGCCATGCCCGGCTAGTTTTTGATTTATTGTAGAGATGAGGTCTCACCAAGTTGCCTGAGCGAGTCTCAAACCCGCGGGCTCAGGCAATTCACTCACCTCAGCCTCCCAAAGCGCGGGATTACAGGCTGAGCCACCGAGCCTGGCTATAAATTTATTATAAAGAAAAGAAAATACTAATTTATACAGAAGGCAACACATTTTGCAGCTCTGTACCCTCAAGAGGGTACACATCTATCCATTCAATAATATCTTTCTAGCACCTCTTTTTTTCCAGATATTGCTCTAGGCACTGCTATAAGCAGCAGACAGTAGATAATATCTCTGCTTCCATGTGGAACTTACATTCTAGTGAGAAGTTAGACAATTAAAATAACATAGGCAGAATAAATTAATCAGAACAAGGAGGATTTAAAAACCAGAAATGATAAATTTATAGTCTACATGTCATTACCCATTTCTCATGCTATTAGGGAAGACAACACTTGTCAAACATGACTTTTTTTTTTCTGCTGAGCCTAGTATATTCTCACAACTTTCCATAACACAATGCTTTAGGTACAGACGTGGGAAGATATGGAAGCCCCCCAAATCTGTAAAATCAGTACCTATGGGGCAGTGCGTGTGTGTATATGTGTGTTTATGTATGTGTATGCAAGAAGTTGTGCAGATGTGTCTAAAATCAGTCATTTCCTTGCATAAGCCTACTGAGGCAAGTAGCCTAAAACCAGTAGCCATAAATTCACATAGACTTTACTTTGTAAAGGAGAGCATTAGTAATTTTACCAAATTTTCAAAGAGGTCCATGACCTCAAAAGGATTGAGAATTACTAACCGAGATCCTCCTCTGGGTGATATAACAAAGGACTTTCAGTAAGTTTGAAAGCAAATTCTATGATTTCCTGAAAGATCTTCTAGCATCACAGTCAGAGCATGGGTGTACCTGAAATTACCATTCTCATGTTTGTCTGTTTCAGGTCATCATTCATGTGTATTTATTAAATGGGAAAACAAAGACAAGACTCTTTCAGAAAACTAAAATGGCAGATACTCCGCTTCTAGCCTATGCAGTCAAAAATGCATTACATTCTGAGACTCCCTTCCCCCTACCTAAGCTTTTGCAAATGTAAGAAACTGCCTGTCACCATCAGAAGAATGCTCTTATTCTAAGCACATTAGCACTTGTAATGCCAAATGAAATCAACATAACTTGGAAACCTGCATAAGAATTTCCAGAAAAATGATCAAACCTTTCAAGTATTTTCCAGCTTTTCCTTGCTGTTAAAAGAATACAACTGGAAGGTAAATTCTGGACAATCTTTCATGTGGCAGTACTTTTGCTATGAGCCTGAAAAAGTGACAAACGACTTCTGACTACTGAGACTTCCCCTTTTTGCACAGACGTATTTCTTGAGGCTGAAAGTAGAGACACAGAGAAGGCTTTCTGCCCTGACAGCTGTCCATTCTGAAATGTGTACATGTAGCATTAACAGCAGCAGAGATAGAGGGGACAGTTGGAGTTCAGGCAGACATCCTGGCTCTGTCTCTTCCTGTCAGAGTGTCCTTGGGCCAATGGTTTCATTTCTCTAATCCTTAGTTTTCTTGTCTGCAAAAGAGGTATAATACCTGCCTTCAGTGTTGTAGTAGGAAAGGTTGGAAACAACATGTGATAAGGCATCTAGCAGAGTGTCTACCTCATAGCAAGTGCTCAGTGAATGGATCATACCAAGAAAATCATTGTTTCCATATTACATTTAGGTCCCTATTACTGCATAGCCAATGTTAGAATGCCCAAGGAGAGTCATTTTCGCCTAAGTTCTCATAATCAGCCCAATTATATCTCAAATATCACCTACTCCTTTTTTGAAGCTTTCCTCCACAGATCCTAGACAAACATATATATATATATATTTGTTTTGTTTTGCTTTGTTCTTCTGAACCCTTAGAGTGTGCATTGTTTATATGATAGAATTTAGTACTTTAGTAAACACTGCTTTGTATTGTTAAGTGCTTATTTTCTGGGTTTTAGACTTATTTTTCCACCCAAATATAAAATGTTCAAGGAGAGGGTTGTGTTACATACCTTGCATTCCCTGGAATGTCTAGCATAATACTTGACTGAATTTTGGTAGAATTTGAGCCATATACCTATACATATATAGGTATATGGCTAGCTTATACAGTTATGCCAACACTCTGCCCTGCGCCCTGACTTCTATCTCCTTCTGGTGAGAGTGTTGCCTTGGAAAATAATCCGTCTCAGTCCAGTCATGTGTCAGCAAGGAACACTGAGACCAACTTTTCTTTTTCTTATTTTCTTCATGTATATGCCTATTGAACTGCATTATGTAGCATTTCACAGCATTAGCATAAAGGCCTTTTTTAAAATTCAAACACTTAACAATTCCTGGTCATATGCCAGGACCTTTGCAAAGGTACAGAAATAAACAAGACACAGTCTTTGACTTCAAGTTGCTAACGATGCAGTGAGGGTAGACAGAAATAAACAAATTTAAAACTTTTGTGAGAACAAGAAAAGAAAATACACATGGGATTTTTTTGAGAGCATAAGTAAAGATATCACGGAAGGCTTTTTGGAGGAAGTGACTACAGTGCCCAATCTCAAAGGAGAGTAATTGTTAATTAGTTGACACAGCAAGGGTTAGGAGTAGGGGAGACAGCATTTGAGGTAGAGGAGAGGCATGGGCAACAGCATGGCATCCCCGCATGGTGTGGTGTGTGCAGGGAATTATAAGGAAGTAACTCAAGGTTTTTGGAAAGTAAAGTGCAAGATATACGAGGATGAGAAATGTGACCGGAGTGAGGCAAGCATGGAGTCCAGGTCACAGTGGACCTCTTATGCAATGTTAATAAGGACCTTGACCTTGATCCTGTCTGTGGCAGGGAGCCATTGCAGGTAAAGGAAGGACATGGTCAGTTGTGGGTTCTGCATAATTTACTCTGGTACACTGACATGGTGGGATTTGATGTGAACAAAACCTACTAGGAGACTGTTGAGGTCGGAACCGGAACACTCATAACAGAGACAGATGACTTCATGTTTGTGAAATATTTTGGTGAAATTGGCATGCCTTGGTGATTGGTAGGATGTAAAGGATGAGGGTGAGGACAAACGTGGAATTGCAGATGACTTCTGCTAAAATTACTGGATCTTTGGTGACACAACCAACTGAAATAGAGAATATACAAGAATGAAGAGAGGTATCAGGAAGAATAATGACTTGGGCTTGGACCTGCCAAGTGTTGAGTTTGGAAAAATGGTGCCATTTCTAGGAGATAATTTCTGACAGTGAGATATATAAGCCTCGATTTCTATTTAAATCATGTTACCCAAAGTGTGATTTGTGTGCCACCAGATCAGCATCACCCATGGACTTGTTAGAAATGCAAAGTCTCAGGTCCGACCTACTATATTAGTATCTCTAGGATTGGACCCAGGTATCTATGTTTTAAAAAACTCTGTAGGTAGTCAGTGAAGCTTGACAAACACTGTTCTAAAACCATGCAAATTGATGGGATCACCCAGAGAGAACTCAGAAAGAGAAGTTGGCCAGGCATAGGGAAATCTTGCTAGTTCTACTTTCTATGTGCAAACTGCTGACTACTTCTCACCTTCTTCTTTGCTAGTGCCCTAGTCTATCATCACTGAGCCTCTGCTTGATTTTTATAACAGCTTCCTTATATGTTTCCTATTTCCATAATAGCCTCTCTAACACCCTATTCTCCTCATAGCAGTCAGAGTAAAAAGCACACTCTTGATCACATCACTCCTTGGATTTCAGACTTTGGAGGACTTTTTATCCATGTAGAATAAAATGGAAGTCTTTACAACAGCCTAAAAATTGGTTTATTGTGGTAGCCAGTCTCCAAGACAGTCCTTGATGATCTTGGTATCCAGGACTAATCATATTGTATAATGGTCTGTGTGACCAATAGAATATGGCAGAGGTTCCCAACTTCCGGGCCATGAACCGGTAGCGGTCTGTGGCCTCCTAAGAACAAGGCCAAACAGCAGGAGGTGAACAGCAGGTGAGTGAGTGAAACCTCATATGTATTTACAGATGCTCCCCATCACTCACATTGCTGCCTGAGCTCCATTTTCTGTCAGATCAGCGGTGGCATTAGATTCTTACAGGAATGCAAGCCCTATTGTGAACTGCGCATGTGAGGGATCTAGGTTGTGCACTCCTTATGAGAATCTAATGCCTGATCTGAGGTAGAACTAACGTGGTGATGTTGGCACTGGGGAGCTGCTGCAAATACAGATTAACACTAGCAGTGAGGTTTGACTGCACAGAGATCATAATAAATCAATTGCTTGCAGACTCATATCAAAACCCTATCAGTGAGCGGCAAGTGAGTTGATGTACTTCAATTATACAGCTGCATCTGGTGGCAGGTTTTAAGTCAGAACCCACACTTACTTTAGTCCATGTGTGGCTTACACGTTATTTTATTTACCACTTCCATCTGTGCCTCTTTTTTTAAAATGGTGAGTTGTAGAATTATTTCATTATATATTATAATGTAATAATAATAGAAATAAAGTGCACAATAAGTGTTACACACTTGAATAATCCTGAAACCACCCCCCGCCCCCAATCTGCGGAAAAGTTGTTTTCTACGAAACCTGTTCCTGATGCCAAAAGGTTGGTGACTGCTGGAATACAGCAGAAGTGAACACATATATTGTGCCTTTTCTTTTTAACTCTCTTAGGTCATTCATTCTGTGGAAAGCCAAGTACCATGTCATAAGGACAGTTAAGTTCTCTATAGAGTGGCCCAAGTGGAGAGGCACTGAGGTTTTCTGACAACGACCATGAGTAAGCCATCTCCAGATGATGACAGCCCTAGCTGACAGCGTGACTGCAACTCATGAAAGACCTAGGCACCAGCCAGCTATGCTCCTAGATTGACCCTTGGAAACTGTGCAAGATAACAATTGTGTATTGTTATACATTGCTGAATTTGGGGTAATTTGTCATGCAGCACTAGAAAACTAATATGCTAATGATTTGGCCCTTTATAATACTCCAAACTCATCTCCTAATGCTTAGCCATTGTTCATTCCATTCCAAATCCTGACCCCTTGCTAATCTTCTAATGGGAAACAGGTTCTCATTTTAGGGATTATTCTATCTGCAGTAATTGCTCTTTCCCCAGATATTCATCTCTGATTCATTTTCTTTCTTTATTCAGTTATCTGCTGAAATGTCAGTCCCTCAGAAAGGCCTTCTCTAACCACTGTACCTAAATAATACCTATTTCATCACCCTGCTTTATTTTTATTTATTGCACATAACGCTTCTTGACATATTTTCTATGGATTTGCTTTTCTGTTTCTTATCCATGTCTTCATAAGGATGTGAGCTCTACAAGGTCAGGAACCTTGTCATATTCAATGGTGCATTCAAGAGGCTAGAACACTACCTAAACACATAGTAGACTTTCAATAAATATCTGCAGAATAAATGAAAAAAGCTAATGCACTGGGATGCATCAATGTTTAGGAAAGATGAAATAAGAGATGCCCACAAAAGATGCAGAGGAGAAATGACTTGAGAGAGAGGAGGAGACTGGGGGAGCATAGAGAGAATGGGAACAGTTGTGCCTACTGAGTCAGATCACCTAGACCTCGGGCCTTGAATGAGTATATATTTGATTGCTACAATGTTTAAATTGCTGTGCCTCCTTCTTATAAATTTTAGAATAACGAATTTATTTAACTTTATATCTTGAAGTAATTCTATGCTTAGAAGAAGTTGTGAAGAAACGTACAGGGAGCCTCTCCCATTTACCCAGTCTTCCTCAATGTCAACACCTCCTTAGTCATGCATGGTATCAACCCAGGAAACTGACATGGGTACAATTCACAGAGCTTGCTCAGATGTCTCCAGTTGTAAAGGCACTTGTGTGTATGCGCCTGCATGTATGTAGTTCCATGCAATTCTATTGCATGTGAAGCTTCTTGCAAATACCACCACAACCGAGATAAGAAACTCTACCCTGAGGCTTACTTGTTCTGCCTTTCCATAGCACACCTACCTTCTCCCACACTCATTCCTAACTTTAGCAGCCACTAACCTGTTCACCAGCTCTATAATTTTGAATTTTAATAATATTGTATAAATGGAGTTATTCATGCTTTTGCAATTGGCTTTTTTCATTTAGCATAATTTCCTTGAGGTTCATCTAAGTTGTTGTGTGTATCAATGCCTTCATTTCTTTTTATGGTTGAGCAGTATTTCATGATACAAATGTGTAACTATTCACCCATTGTAGGAAATTTGGATAGTTTCCAATTTGAGGCTAGTATGAAGCTGCTATAAGCATTTATGTACAAGTTTCTAAATGTACCTAAATTTTTACCTTTCTGGATAAATAGCCAAGTATACAATTGTTAGGTTGTATAATAAAACCATGTTTAGTTTTAGAAAAACCTGCCAAACTGTTTTCACAGTGGCTGTGTCATTTTATATCTCTACTCACAATGCATGAATGATCCAGTTTCTTCCTATCTTTGCAATTATTTAGTGCTGTCATTATTTTTTAGTCATTCTTTTAGGTGTGTAGTGAAGTCTCATTGTAGTTTGAATTTTCATTTCCTTAATAGATGATTATGGTGAACATCTTTTTGTATGCTTTCTATCTATATATCCTATTCAGTGAATTGTTTATTCATGTTTTTGTTCATTGTCTAGTTGCATTGTTTGCCTTTCTAATGTTGAGTTTTGAGAGTTCTTCATATTTTCCAGAAACACATCCTTTGTTGAGCATATGATTTTAAAATATAATCTCCCAGTATATAATTTGTCTTTCAATTTCTTCATCAGGGTTTCACAAAGCAAACATTTTTAATTTTAATAAGGTACATGTATCACCTTTTCTTGTTATGAATTGTGTTTTCACTGGCACGCATACACCCTTTCACTTAGTCCAAGGCCCTGAAGATTTTCTCCTGTATATTTTTATTAAAGTCTTAGAGTTTTACATTTCATATTTTAGTCACTGATTTGAGTTAATTTTTGTGCTAGGTATGAGGTTTTGGGTGCATAAGGTATGAAGTTAAGATTCTCCCTCCTCCTCTTTGTCTTCTTCCTTTTCTTCTGTCTATGAATGTCCATAGACAAAATGTTCAGGCACTCCAGCATCATTTGTTGAACAGGTCACTCCTTCTCCATTGAATTACTTTTGTATCCTTGTTAAAAATCAACTGGGCATACTTGTGTGGGTTTATATCTGGGCACTCAGCTCTGTTTCATTGATCTGTAGATTTTCTTTTCTTTCCTTTTACTTTCCTTTCCCCTTTCCTTCCCTTCCCTTCCTCCCTCCCTCTTCTTTCCTCCCTCCCTTCCTCCCTTCCTTTCTTCCAAGTCAGAGTCTTACTCTGTCACCAAAGTTGCTGGAGTGCAGTGGCATGATCACAGCCTTGACCTCCTGGGCTCAGGCAATCCTTCCACCTCAGCCTCCACCCACCCTTCTTTCACTCCCCAGTAGCTGGGACTACAGATGCGCACTACCAAGCCCAGTTTTTTTGTTTTTGTTTTTTGTAGAGACAAGGTCTTGCTATGTTGGTCAAGTTGGTCTTAAAATCCTGGCCTCAAGTGATTCTTCAGCCTCAGTCTCTCAAAATGCTGAAATTACAAGCATGAGCCACTGTATCTGGCTGATCTGTAGGCTTTCATAGATTCCCTTTATGTGAATTCTATTTTCAGAGGGATTTCTCTGTCTCCTATTTCTACTTTTGTAAGAGTTTTTATTATGACTGGGTTCTGAATTTTGTCAGATGCTTCTTCTTCATCAATTGATATGATCATATGATCTTTCTTCTTTAGTCTGTCAATAAAGTGAATTATATTGATTGATTTTTGTATATTCAATAAAGCTGAGATAAATTCCACTTGATTGTGGTGTATTATTCTCATTTAAATTATTATGTTTGATGTGATAATATTTTATTAAGAATTTTTGCATCTAAATTTATGAGAGATATTGGTCTGTATTTTTCCTTTTTCACTACCTTTGTCTGGTTTTCGCATCAGGGTAAAACAGCTCTCATGAAATAAGTTGGGAAGTATTCCCTCTTCTCTATTTTCTGGAAAAGAATACTGTATTTTAATTAATAATTTATGTTTTCAAAATTAATTATGTTGTTCTGGAGAATCACATTGTAGGATATTATGGGAAAGAGGGGTCAGACATGTACATTCCTCCTTCACATTTAGTTTGTTCCTTTCTGGAGTCCACTGTGCATTAGTCAGAGTGGAAAATTCAGTCTAGGAGATTCTAAATGTGGAGGGAATGCGACTTTAATGTGTCTTCCTACTCACTGGTATTTTAAGAAGCACTAAAGAAAGATTAGAGATTAGCACTTGTGTAAGCAGCTTAAAGGACAGCTAAATTTTTAATTACCTTCTAATTACTTAGTACCTGCACTTTAACTACTTTAATAAAACTTCCCCATCTGTCAGAAAGCATCAAGAACCGAAAATTATAGTGCTATAGAACAAAACATTTCATTATAATTAGTTTTAAATATAATAAATACAGTTTGTATACAGTAGAACTTAACTCCTTGAAATGCACATGAGTTGTGACAAAAGCATAGAGTTATATATTCACCACTATGATCAAGATATCAAATAGTTGCATCATCTCTCATAAAACTCCTTGTGTTTTCTTTTTGAAGTCAACTTCTCCCCTCAGCCACAATCCCTGGAAACCAGTGATCTGTCCTCCAACCCTATAGTATTGCCTTTCCAGAATGTCACAAGTGAAATTAGACAGTATAGAGCTTTTTGACTGTGGATTTTTTTTCCGCTAGTAAAATGTTTCCAGGATTTATTTATGTCATTGTGAGGTTCCTGATAGCTTTATCTCTTCTTTCTGTGAAAACTTAGCGTGTCCAGCACTCTTAAAGTCCTTTTGGGGAAATTCCTTGGTGATTGGTGATTGGTCACCATGCTTAGAGTCATACAGTCTCATTACCTGGTTGATAAGATCAGAGATAAACTAACCAGAAATCAGTCATCATTAGACTAGCCAATGGGCAATGAAGTTGCCTGGTAGAAGAACTCTGTCTAACAGAGGCAGTATGTATTGGCTTCTGCTTGGCTAGCCTTCTCAAATCCCCTGAGACTTAGGAGCAGCAAGAGTAGTAGAGACAGAGTCAGAAAGAGCAGCCACCAGAAACAGAGAACAATGGGTACATTCTCTGAAAATATAGGATGATGACCAGAACCCTAGAACTTCATAGCATCTTAAATAATGTTTCATTCTCTACAAAGTCTTTTGAAGGTGGTTGAGGTCATTGTCTTCCATGCTTCTCCTGTATCCTTATACTATTGCTCTTTTTATTCTTTCTTTTCAGATATTCCAAAATTTCTTCTTTTATTATTTCCTCTGTTTCAAGAATTTTCTTTAGTCAATCTTAGAGTAAGTCTTCTATTTATAGATACTCTTAGTCTTCCTTTGTCTGAGGATGCCTTTATTTCCCTTTCAGTTCACTTGATATAGAAGTCAGGGTTGATAGTTCTGTTTTTTTTTTCAGGACTTGAAAAACGTTGTGCTGTATCTAGTCCCCATGGTTTCTGATGCGAAATCTGCTGTCAGCCAAATGGTTTTTCTCCTAGGTAAGGTATTGTTTCTCTTTTACTGCTTTTTAATTTTTTTCTTTGTCTTTAGTTTTCTGAAGTTTGGTTATGATGTATTTTGGCATAGATATCTTTGACTCTATCCCATTGGAGTATGCTCCTTCTTGATGCTATATGAGGGGTACCCCAAAACCCCAGAATTTATTTGTAAAAATTGTGTATTTATTCTTGCATTTTAAATGTCAATCACCTTCAAGCTACTCTCCGTTTGATACACTATACCTATCAAGACACTTTTTCCACTGCTCAAAACAGTTTTTGAACTCATCAATTTTGATGCCTTCTAGTGCTTCTGCTGTTTTTTGTTTCACCTTTATTACATCATCAAAACATTTCCCTTAAAGGACTATTTTCATCCTGTGAGACAAAAGAAAAAGTCACTTGGGAAGATTGGGTGAATAGGGTGAGTGGGGCTTGGGGGTCATGCCATTTTTGGTCAAAAACTGCTGAGTACTCAGCACGGTGTGGGCAGGTGCCTAGTTATAATGGAAGAACTAGTTACCTGCTTGCCACAAAAAAATTCACTGAAGCCAAATGCAGCTTTTCACGACACTAGCTGGTACACTGATGTTGATGGACTCCTAGAACACTTACCCAGTGGGGAAAGCCTGCACTACATGGGGTTGGCCTCCAAAAAGATAATTCCAGGTTTTTTGGGGTTCCCCCTTATACATGTATGTCTTGCATTAAATTTGAACAATTTTCAGCCTTTATTTCTTCAAGTTCTTTTTAAGCCTCATCCCTTTTCTCCTTCCCTACGGAACACTGATGACATTAATGCTAAGTCCTTTAGTCTCAGTTCTCTGAGGTTCTATTCATTTTTTGGGTCTACCTTCTTTCTTTTGTTTAGATGGAGTAATTTCTACTGTTCTGCCTTAAGTTCACGGATCCTTTCTTATTTTCTCTCCATTCTGTTGTTGAGTCCATTCACTGAGTTTTTCAATGTTGGTCATCATGTTTTTAAGTTCTAAAATCTTTATTTCATTCTTTTTTAGATGCTCTATTATTTCTGATTGCAGGTAAAAAAAAAACTCAGATTTTTTTTCACTTGGACTTCTCTAACACCACTCTGTTAGAAAGAAGATGGGGGCCTCATTATCACTGATTGGAAATGAAAATCCAGAATCTCTTATACTACCCAGGTTGGGAGGAGAGGGTCACTACATTATAACTGGGCCAGGTTGAAAGTCTTGGCTCTCCACTCAGCCTTTGCAGAGTTGGGCCATGTTTTTTTCCCCATAATCTTTGACTGAAGTAGAGTTTTTTTATTTTTATGTTTTTTGTCTTGTTATGTCGCACCTTTCCTGGTTATTTGTTAAGAGCAAGCAGAATTTGGGGGAGGATTGCTTTTTCTCCTGTTGGTATTTTGGAGTTGTTGCCTTTTCCTGCATCGACTTCAGGACATACAAAACAATAAAAATATTCAAGAAATGTATTGCTATATTGTTCCTTCGGTCCTAATTTCCCTACTTGGTTTGACTTGTTATCTCAAGTATTTTAGAATATTCCATGTTTGCTTCATATATAATATCCAGTATTTTTCGCTGTTCTTAGCAGGAGGCGTGGGAAGAAGTATGTCTTCTCCATCTTGGTCCAGAACCAGAAGGGACATAGAATTTTAAGTCTGTAAAACAAGTTAAGAATTTTCTAATTCTAAACCCTTGAGAGCCATGTTGGAATCACTTTAAGGTAATTTTTTTCAAGCTATACTCTTGAATTTCCCCACACCTCTATCTTTCACTCTCCATTCTCCTGGGTCCCCATGAAGGAGGTGGATTGTGGTATGACATCAACTACTGTTGCGGAGAATAACTGGATTGTAAATCCTATTACTGATGAATGTAGATTATTTTTTTCAAGTGTGCTGGGAAGGAAAAAAAATAAGAACTGTGGCACCCCAAATCACTCATTTTACATACGAGGACGCTTAAACACAGAGAAGTGACAATCTTCTCACATAGCAAAGAAGTGATAAGTCCAAGCTTGCATTATGGTCTAGAATAGTACTTCTCAAACATTAATGTGCAAATGAACCACCTTGTACCTTGTTAAAAATGTACATTCTGATTGAATAAATCTGCAGCACAGCCTGAGATCTTGCATTTTTAACAAATGCACAGGTGGTGCTGATGCTGCTGCCTTTGAGTAACAATGTTCTAAAACACTTGCTCAGCTTACAGCTCTTTCCACTGCCCTTAGCAATGGCAGTCTTTCACCAGAGAAATGGAGAATATGTGAGAGCTTGACAGATAAGCCTATAAACGTCCAGGTGCCTGGTATGTAGGAGAGAAGGAAGATGCGAATGGTAATGGACATACAAAGGAGAGAGTGGAAGAACCTGTTGAGAGACTTAGCACTTTACTGGCTTGGCAAAGTATTTGCTGCCTTCAGAATGCTCTAATTTTTGAAAAAAAACATAAGAGCATAGAAACAACTCTTAAGCTGTTTAGTTGCTCATGTAATCTGCTTGGAGTTGTAGGTTAAGAATCTTTTCCTAAAGATCTAAAAATCAACCTCCCATAAAACCCTGCAATCCCCCTAATGGGAATATACCCGGAGGAACTCAAATCACTCGATGAAAAAGATACATATGTTTATTACTGCATTGTTCATAATAGCAAAACCATGGAACTGACTGTACTGCCCTTCAAAAGAGGACTGGATAAAAAATGTGGTACGTATACACAATGGAATGTTATGCAGTCATAAAGAAGGACAAAATTATGAACTTCACAGTAACTTGGATGGACTTACAGTCTATAATACTGAGTGGTCTAGAGCAGAAACAAAGAACTGAGTATCACATATTCTCACTCATAATTGGACCTTGAACATGTATCATAATACTATAAGAAAAGGATAGGCAGTAGCGGGAAACTGCCAATGGAATGGGGGAGGTGGGATTGGCAGTAGTGGGAATCTGCCGGGGAGGGGGATACACCTCATCAACAAGGGAACTTGCATAATGAACACTTTTATACTTAACCCCGAATTGTACCCCACATCTTTAAAATTAAAAATTGAAAAAAAATCTGAGTTGCAAAGCACATCAATTTTTGATGAACTATTTGACAATTTTAGAAAAAGAAATGTGGACCACGCTGATAGTGAAAAAAACTAATTGACAAAAAAAGAAACTCTTGTCTCTCTCCTAGATCTAGTTTTTATTTTCACTTTTGTATTCTCTTTTTTGTTGTTAATTGTATGTTTATATACTTAATTCATTTTTTTCTCATATTTATCTCCTGGTTGATTATTGTATAATAATCAGAAGAAGAGAGTGAAAGTCCCACTTTTACCACAAATTTGCCAATTTGTCTTCTCTTTGTCACTACATCATTTTTGAGTAAAAAGGACTAGTTTTCATTACTACATATTTTAGCATAACTACTTTCAGAAAGCGTCATAAATCTGAAACAATAATCTCTTATTTTGATTATTTGACTCTGTGTGCCCATTTTCTTGTCTACATGAAACAACCTTACAATAACCTGGTCTTGACCTATAAATAAATATTTTGATACCTTGTTTAGAATCAGAATAAATTACTAGATTAATTTGAAAACTATTAATATTATTGCAAACTTGAAGCTTTCCACCAAAATATTGTTTCTCCACTATTTTTAGTATTTTAAAATATATTATTTAAATATTTTGCTTTATTTTGTGCATAGGAACTGAAGCCCTGTGCTACAGATGAAGTTAGGTGAGTAAGCCAAAGACGTTTGGATGGTTCTCGCTCTCTCAGTTTGGTGTAGGTCATCAGTCCTATGCAGGAGGAGTACTGAACATGGCACAGAATTTTGACTAACTGCAGCCCAATCCGAATGGGAGAAAGATCTGTGCTGGGTGTCACCAGGGTGACTCTCTGGTGAACTAGTGACTCATGGGTGGAGCGGGGAAGGAGTAACCTGAAGAGTAAACTTGGAAGAACTGCCATGAGCCTGGTTTTGATTCACAGGTGGGGAGGGGTGGGGATACAGAGTGTGAACCCTGCAGAGCGGACTTGAGCATGGTTTTCTGACTCACTGGTGGGGAGGGGTGGGGCCACCTGCAGAAAAAACCTGGCATATGCACAGTGCTATCAGCTGGTGTCCATCTCCCAAGCTAGGGGGGCCTTCTCAAGCCTTGTGGTCCAGCAGGGCAGCACCCACCACCTCCTCCATGGCAGAAAATATACTCTATTTCAAGAGTATGGTACAGACCTGAGCAGGGAGGGACTGACATGACAGAGGCCCAAAGGCTCTTTCAGTGGGAAGGCAAGTGGGCTGTAGGCTGCAGTCAGCAGACGGGAGACCTGTCCTCTCCCTGGCTACCCACAGAACACAAGCAGCAGGGGGTTGAAAGCTGGTCCAAGGTTAGCAGTGGATGAGAAGCTCTGCAGTGACAGAATTCTACCATAGGGTGGAGCAAGGAGCATATGTGAATGTCTCATGCTCTCACTGAGTGGCATATATCAAACAACAGAAAGTACTTTAGAACACAGGGTAATCAAACAGCTTCAGAGCTTTAAATCAAAAGAGAAAATTTAGAGAGTAAAGAGAAGTCTGTTACAAATGAGAAAAAGTCAACAAACAGAATACAGGCAACCTTCAGAGTCCTAAAAAGACAGTGCCCCAAAAAACATCCATCAGAGCACACACAATGGAAACCCTCCAGCTGACAGCCACAGAAATCAGAGAATGGATGGGAAAAGTGAACAAGAACCAAGAGGAACTAGAAGCAAAACTAGCTAAAGTCATACAGGAAATAAAATCAGTGAGGATGGTCATGATTAGTAAGAAAAATAAATAAATAAACACAGATGGTGGTGCAAATCTGGAGAAAAAAGAATGCTTCTACACCATTGGTAGGAGTGCAAGTTATTTCTATTTCTATGGAAGGCAGTGTGGCAATTACTAAAAAAAAAATGAAGATTGACTTTCCATATGATCCAGCAATCCCTCTTCTGGGAACA
This sequence comes from Tarsius wallacei, assembly GCA_963574415.1. Classification (NCBI taxonomy): domain Eukaryota; kingdom Metazoa; phylum Chordata; class Mammalia; order Primates; family Tarsiidae; genus Tarsius; species Tarsius wallacei. The sequence continues at coordinate 12,183 of CAUYQG010020455.1, read as the reverse complement.
TATTCAGAGTAACATAAGTCATTATACAAAAAAGACACCTGCACATGCATGTTTATTGCTGCTTTATTCACAATAGCAAAAGCATGGAACCAACCCTACTGCCCATTGAAAGTGGACTGGATAAAGAAAATGTGTTACATATATATGATGCAGTATTACACAGCCACAAAGAAGAACAAAATCACGGACTTCACAGCAAATTGGATGGAGTTGGAGACCATCATACTTTGTGACCTATCACAAAAATAAAAGCGAATACCACATATTTCCTCTCATAAATGGGACCTGAACATTAATCTTATTAGCACAAGGGAGGGATCATGAACACTGCTAAAGGAGGGAGGGAAGGAGGAGGGACACATAACAACAAAAAGGGTTTCTGGTTCCATACAAGGGTAGTGAGGGTCATTTGGAAGCCAAACTTCACTTTCTTGCAGCCTACTTATGTAGATAATTCTTACTTGTACCCCACGTCTCTATAATAACATAATATTTAATAAAAATTATTTTATTTTTATAATTTATGAAACTTTAATATTTATTTTTAGTTCAAATGCTATAATTAAAAAACAAAATTTTTATTGCTAGCGTGTAGAAAGTTATTGAGTTTTGTAGTTTGCCTTTTCCTGACAATATGTCAAACTTTTAAATTAGTTTTAATAGAAGATCTAATAAGAATCAAAGAAAAATTTGTATTTTTTTCTAGACAAAACATCATCAGAATATTGTACATTTTATACTTACACTATTTATATCTCAGTCATTACATTATCTATGTTACCAGAATATTCTATATTATGTTAATTATTAACAGGAATGGCAATCACCTTTGCCTGACTTTCATCAAATTAATTTGAGTGTACCACTTTTTAATGTAATGTTCTCTGTAGGTTTAAGAAGATAATACTGAAAAAATGGTATTTATATTTGCAGCATTCTGAATGATTATAGCAAGAAAAACTAATTCTATCAAATGGACTTTTTTTTCAGAAGCATCTTTTTATTTCTTTCTTCTATGCAGTTTTAATATACAAATTTACATTAAACTCACTTTCCTGGGAAAAGCTTTAATTTATCATGACATATTATTCATTAAGTGTATTGCTGGATATTATGGCAAAAGTGACCAGGAATCAAAAAGGACTAGAAGCAAAACTCACTGAAGTCATACAGGAAGTAAAATCAGTAAGGAGGGTCACATTTGCTAATATGTTGTATGCCGGAGTCCAGCTCTGGGAGAGAGTCAGGGCCTGAAGCGGGTGGAACCAGGAAGCGGTGAAAAAGAAAAGACGAAAACGACAGGAATCCTCTTCCTGGGGAGAGCTCAAGCCTCTGCCAATTTTTATTGAATTTTCACATGCTTATATAGTTTTCTGCACCCACAAATGTATCTTATGTTGCTAACCAAATGCCCACGTACATACTTTTTGCACTTGCAATAAAGTTGACCTTTAACAATTACTATCTTGCTTCCTTCCTGCTGACTCTGTGCCATTCATGTTTTTAAGTCAATGGACAGCAGCTACTGCTTTTCTTTTCTGCCATTCATGTTTTTTTATCAATGGACAGGAGCTACTGCTTTTCCCTCCTGCCATTCATGTTTTTTAATCAATGGGCAGGAACCAGACAACAGTTACTATCTCATCCACAGATGGTGTCCTTCTTAAGCTAAACATTTGTGAACGTCCTGTTTTTCTTCCTAACTTTCTTATAGCTATTACTATGATTATTTACTATTATTACTGTTATTATTATGGGCCCATAATATCCTTATCTTATAAAGCTAAACCTTATCTCTATGTCTTATTTTACTTACTTACTACTATATACTTATTTCTACTAATCTTATTTCTATCCTTATATCCCTATATTTCCTTAACTGTCACTAATACTATTATATATTTCTTATCTTGCTATCTTATTATTAATATTCTAACTTTTATCTTTATCAAACTATATATTTAACCCTATAATATCCTAAACTATTTTTTATCTCAAACGGTTGTTTTCCACCAGCTCTCAGCTGGGGTCTGTTGTTTATGAGGAAGTTGTCGACTTGTTTTTCTCTCCCTCCTGCTGTTACTTGAAAAACATCCTTACACACTCCAAGGGACGCCTTTTTGTTGCAATCTCACGTTCACCATGCCCAAGCATAATTTTTTGCTGTCAAATCCCATCATCCATCTATGCATCTATTATCTCAATTAAAGAGGGAACATCCTCAAGCCTACGCACGCAATCCTTCCAAGTTAGGGAAGGTCCGTCAAACAGGATCCAAGGGGCTTTGCCTCTCCCATGGCCGCATTTGGCTGGAGCCTTTCTCCCAGCTGGCATTTTTCCTGTTTTCAGGTCCCTTTTACCTTACTTTTGCTAATGAGTGTGGCTCCCGGCAGTTGTAATAGATTTCTGTGTCCATATTCATGATAAATACTGTTCTGCATTTAATTTTCTTTCCCAAAAATGTCTTTTTAAAACTTGGTATCAAGTTTATTCTATCTCATAAAATGAGACTGAAAATTCCTTCTTTATTTAAAAAATAATTTTGTATATATTGATGTGGTAGACTCATTAAAAGTTGGGTGGAATTTATCAGTGAAGCCAGCTGTGCCAAGTTTATTTTTGTGGAAAGAGTTTCAATTATAAATTAAGTCCTTTTTAATAGATATGAACCTTTCCAACTTTTCTATATCTTCTTGGATGACATAGGTAAATGAGTCTTTGCAAATATTTATTTTCCTTTATTGACATACAGTAATATTCATTCATTCCTCTAATTGCCTTTATAATGAAAGCAGGACCTAAAGCACTTTTTCTCAAGTGGGGGATATTTTGCTCATGGGGGATATGTAACAATATCTAGACAATTTTTGGTTATCACAACTGTGGAAGTGTTGCTAATATCTAGAGGGTAGAGGCCAGGGATGTTAATAACCATCCAACAATGCATCAGACAGCCATCTAACAAAGAATTACTCAGCCTCAAACAGCAATGGACCAAGGTTGAGAAATTTTGCTTTAGAGTAATGATCTCTGTTAATTCTTCACATTGGCATTTTTTTCTCTTTTTGTCTTCAATTAGTCTTTGTAGAGACATCTGTTTTTTCACATATTTTCTAAACAAATTGTTGGTTTTCTGACTTTTTTCTCTTTGCTTTCCTTTCCATTGATTTCTGTACTCTCTTTGTATTATTTATCTTGTTCTATGTAATTTAGGTTTAATCTGGCCAATTTTATCAATTTCTTGGAATAGAAATTTATTATTATTTTTTATTGGCAGAATGCCTATATTTATCATGTACAACATGTTGTTTTGAAACATGTACACATTATAAAATGGTAAAATTGAGTCGATTACAATAAAATTAAATTACATTGTTATTAACTATAATCACCATGTTGTACAATAGATCTCTTAAACTTATTGCTCCTAACTAAAATTTTGTATTCTTTCACTGAGATCTCCCCAAGTCCCTGCCCTCACAATTCTATCAACCATAATTCTACTCACTTGTCTCTATGATTTTTTTTAAAACTCCACGTATAAGTATAATCATACAGTATTTGTGTGCATGTGCCTGACGTTTTCACTTAATACAATGTCCTCTAGGTTCATCCATGTCATCAAAAATTGCATAATGTGATTCTTTTTATAAAGCTGAATTGTATTCCATTGTGTATGTATACCATGTTTTCTTTATCCATTAATCTGTTGAGGGACACTGGTTGCTTCTGCATCTTGGTTATTGCGAATAATGCTGCAATAAACAGGGGGGTGAAGATATCTCTTTAACATACCGATTTAATTTCTTTAAGATATATATCAGTAATGAGATTGCTAGCTTGGAATATAAATTTACACCATTAACTTTAAACTTTGTACTTCTTCCAATATGAGAATTTGATGATATATATTTTATTTTTAAAACTTCTTTAGCAAAATCTCCAGATTTTCATATTTTGTTTTTTTATTCAATTGGAAATATTTGTAAATTAAAAATTTCTACTTTGACTCATCTATATATATTTTGTATAAATGTATTGTTTGGTATAATTTTTAATTTTGTATTGTATTATTTTCAAATACTCAAAACTTTCAATTTACTATTATTATTGGTAATTTTTATGTCTTCATATTCAGTTGGCTTATTTTGTATCATTTTCCTCTTTGATATTTATTGAGACCTGCTTGTCACCTAATCTCTAGTCCATCTGTGCAATTGAAAATAATGTGTATTTTGCAATTATTTGATGAAATATTCTGTACATATCAATTAGAATAAGTTTGTTGGAAAAGGCTTTACAATTTTATGTAATTTTTTGTGTACTTTTAAAATTACAGAGATATAATGTTAAATAGTTCAACTTTGAATATGTTTTCCATATTCCTTCTTTTGATTTGATTAGTTTTTGTTTGTTATACTTTGAATCTTCTTGTCAGGTACACTCATATTTAGTGTTTATTAACTCTCAGTCAATCTTCTTTATTAAGAAATGTGTCTTTTTGTCACTTAGTAATAATACTCTTATTTTTGAAGCCTATTTGCCAGATATAAGTGTAAATACCAGTGTTTTTTCTTAAAGCGTACTTTTAGATCTTAGTATGTGTGTAGTGTTTTTGTGTGTTTAATTCTTACTAATCTTCTCTGCATTTTAATTGGAGACTACAACCTATTTACAATGACATAATTACTAATATGCCTTGCTTTAAGTATCTTATGTTAGAATTTGCTTTCTAGTTATTCATTCTATTTGCTCTCATTCCTTGCTATATTTTTGGCAAATTAAATAATTTAACTTTCTTTTTATGATGTCTATTTCTTATCTACAATTCTTTGTACATTATCATTATCATCATTTCAGTGGTTGCTCTAAAGATTACAAAACAAATCTGTATGTTAATTATAGTTTCCCTTGAAAATATCATATGATTCATAAATAAGGTAAAATCTTTACAAAGGCATAATTCTCATTACTTTTACCTAGAATTTTGTGTTCTTGTTGCCTTATATTTAATCTCTACATATGCTGTGAACTACACAATACAGTGTTTTTTTTGTTTTGTTTTGTTTTCTTTTTTTGAGTTGGAGTCTCACTCTGTCACCCAGGCTGGCATACAGTGGCATGCTCACTGTGTGTAACATAATTTTCTTTGGCTGCTTAAGATTTGACCTTTATCTATCATTTTGGAAATTTAAACATAATTTGCCTAGATTTGTTTTTTTTATCTTGCATATTGTGTGTTGAGTTTATTTGATCTGTGGTTTGATAACTGTCTTCAGTTTGAAAACTTCTTATCCATATTATCCTCAATATTTCTTCTGACATATTTTGTTTGTTTGTTTCTGTTAGAACTAGAGCAACGTGTTTGTTAGACCACTGGTACTGTAGTATAAATCTTTAAACCTCTTTTATGTTTTATTCTCCCACTTTTGTTTTTTGTTTTTACATTTTCACTCTGGATTCATTTGCATAATCCAAAGTAATTTAGTCATTTATCTTCTGAGTCTAGTCTTCTATCTAGTCTATCCGATGAATTCCTTATTTCTGATATCACATTGTTATTTGTAACAGTTATTTTTAATTCACTTAAATTTATTATATATCTGTCAAAATTTGTTATTTGTTTTTCATGTAAATCCTTTAGCAGTATTATCACAGTAATATTAAAGTCCATGGCTGATAAATCCAACAACTGAGCCATCTCTGATTCTGCTTCTATTTTCTGTTTGCTCTCTTTGCCATAATTGCATTTTCTTGCTTTTTGTAATTTTAAATTAAACATGGGAACACACACACACATAAACAGAAGCATATGGTATTTACCAACAGAAAAGTGCATGTAATTTCTTATGTAGGATGCTAAGTCAATTTGACCTGTATGTGTGCTGTATCTGGACTTTGTTGTTGCATTATTTGATTTTTAAAAATATTTTTTCATCTATTTATTATTTATTATTTTGTTTGGATGGAGTCTTGCAATGTTGCCCAGAATGTTTGAACTACTGGCTTCAAGCAATTATCCTGCCTCAGTCTCCCAAAACACTGGGATTGTGGGCTACTGCACCTTACTTTAGCTTGCTTAATTTTATTACTCCATTCAATTTATTTTGAGAACAGTATAAGGACTTTAATAAAGTTTCAGTTCTAAGCATTGACAAAATCCTAGATATATTTGAGTTATGTGATAAACAACCAGTTTTATAGACCACATGGTTTCCTTTTGCCTTTACAATTTGGCCATTAATACTTTTTTTAATTTTTTGTTTTGTTTTGTTTTAGCCTTCAGGACTGCTAGAGATTATCTACTTTTAGAGAGCTGTCTCTTTACTTAGAATGCCCTGGAGGGGTTTCTTTCCATTAACTTGTCTCACTTTTAGGTCTTGACAAACCTCAGAATGCCTTCGATAATTTTTTTTCTTCTTTTCTTCCTTGCCCGCCACTTTTATAGGGAGGCTGGAACATCCTGTAGGCTTCAGATTACATTTCTTCGAGTGTTATTCCCTTTCGTCTGCCATTGTCACAATGCCTTTGATCCCTGAATAAAAATCTGTGAGTATGTGTGGGTGAGAATTCTTTTTCTGTCTGGTGAGAGTTCCTCAAATTCTAATTTGTCATGCCTTTTCACAGGTAATAATTGAAACTTTAATGCATTTATGTCTGGTTTCTCTTTATATCTCTCAATGGGTGAATACTCCATTGGATCTCTTCCCCCCCATGAAAGTTTTTGATTGCTTAAGTTTATTTTCTTCCCTTGCTCTTTAATTGAATCATAAGCATTAAAAAAAATTGTACCTCACCCAGATTGTTTCTGCTGTTACTGGGAAATTCTTATAATCTCTTGTGATGTTGTTCTACGTCCTAATGTTTTTGTATTTTGTAACTTGCCTATTTCTTTTACTGGTTTCAAGTTTCTCTTTGGCTTCAGAACATGTGTATAGATTACTGCCATGGGGACGGGCAATGAAGATGGGTAGCCACTGCCAACGTAAACATGGAAATTGTAAATAAATCAAAAGTTACTGTCTAAGCCTACCCCCGGATATTGAAGGCTTTCAATGGACTCTAGAGGTTCAAAATAGTTACATCAGACAGATTTTGCCAATGTTATTGTTGTGTAGGTGGTAAGATGTATTCCTGGTGTTTCCTACTCTGTTATCTTCCCAGGACACTCCTTAAACATACAATTTTTATAGTATCTTCCCAGAATCCTCTCTAAAAATATAATTTTTATAATCTTTTCTCTTAAATTTTAATGTACATAAATGTTAAAAGTGAAATATCCAATCGTGAACCCAAGAAATTTCAATTTAATAGTTTGAAGATATAGTCATTGTGAATCTTGATGTTAATCTAATCAGAAATATTTTCTTTGAAGGCAAGCTACACTGCATTATTTTGCCTCCTCTATCCTCCTAGAAGCTTTTAAAATTCATGCATCATTTTAAGGGTTTTATAAACACGTGTCTGTTTATAAAATTACACTTAAGTATATTTAATTTTTTATTCATTCACTTAATACTCTCTTAAAAATATTTTATTCCAATAGTTTCAGAGGTATGAATGGTTTTTGGTTACGTGTATATATTGTATAGTGGTGAAGAAGTCTGGACTTTAGTGTACTGTCACTTTAGTGTACTTGCCACTGGCACACATTGTACCCAATTTTTCATCCCTCTCTCTCTTTCTATATTCCCACTTCTGTGTATACATTTTGCATTTTACCATTCTGTCTGCCTCTGCAGACCCTGACTTGTAAATGAGAATATGCAGTTTTGGTTTTTCATTCCTTCATTACTTCCTTTAGGATGACGGTCTCCAATTCTATCCAAGTTGCTACAGAAGACACTATTTTATTTTTATTGCTAAATAGTATTCCATGGTATATGTATAAGTGGGTGTTTATACACACACAGAGACACACATATTTTCTCTATCCATTGATCAGTTGAGGGACATTGAGTTTGATTACACATCTTTGGAATTTTGATGTGTGCTGCAATAAACATACAAGTGTCTTTTTTAATGTAATGACCTCTCTTCCTTTGGGTAGATACTAAGTAGTGGGGTTTCTGGATCAAATGTCAGATCTACTTTTAGTTAGTTAAGAAAACTCCATATCATTTTCTACAGAGGCTGTGTTAATTTACTTTTCCACCAACAGTGTATAAGTGTTCTTTTTTCACCACATCTGCACCAACATCTATATTTTTATTTTTTAAATAATGACCATTCTGACAGCTGTAAAGTGGTATTTAATTATGGTATTTATTTTTATTTCCCTTATAATTAGTGATGTTGAAATTTTTCATATATAATTTTTGGTCATTTGTATATCTTCTTTTGTTATATATCTGTTCATGTCTATATTTTTTCCTTACTGATTTGTTTGAGTCTTTTGTAGATTCTGGATATTGGTCTTTTGTCAGATGTACACTTTGGAAATATTTTCTGCCATTCTGTAGGTTGCCTATTTACTCTATTGATTAATTCTCTACTATATAGTCACTTTTTTGTTTAATTAAGTTCCATTTATTTACTTTAGTTTTAGTTACAGTTGCTTTTGGGTTCTTAGCCATACATTATTTACCTGGACAATGTCTAGAAGAGCTTTTTCTAAATTTTCTTTTAGGATTTTTATAGTTTCAGGTCTGATATTTAAGACTTTTATTTGTCTTTGAGTTAATTTTTTTATATGGTGTGAGATAGGGATCCAGTTTCATTCTCCTCTTGTGGCTCCCCAATTTTCCAAGCTTCATTTATTGAATAGAGTGTCCTTTTCCCAGTGTATATTTTTTCCTGCTTTGTCAAAGACCAGTTGGTTGTAGGTGTTGGGTTTATTTCTCAATTCTCCATTTTGTTCCATTGGTACATGTGTCTGTCCTTGTATTATGCGTTTTTTTTTTGTTGTTGTTGTTTGTTTGTTTTTTTTTAGAAAGCAGGATTTATTGAGAGTACAGTAAAGCTCCCACAGTGGGAGGGAACCTAAGGAGTTTGTCCATATTATGCTATTTTGGTTACCACAGCCTTGCAGTATGATTTGAAGTTAGGTAACATGATACCTCCAGCTTTACTTGTATTGCTTAGAATTCGTTTGGATCTTCTGGCTCTGTTTTGGTTCCATATGAATTGTAGGATTGCTTATTCTTATTTTGTGAAAAATGACATTGGTATTTTGACAAGGACTGCACTGAACTCTTTGGGTGGTATGGTCATTTTAACAACGTTAATTTTTTCTATTCAAAAGCATGGGATGTTTTTTCATTTGTGTGTGTCCTCTAGACAATTTCTTTCATCAGTGTTTTGTAATTATCCTTGTACAGAATTTTTACTTCCTTGGTATTTTATTTATTTAATTTTTAGCATCTAACTTAAATGAGATTGAATTCTTGATTTGATCCTCAGCTTGATCATTATTTGTGTATATCAGTGCTATTGATTTGTGTGTGGTGATTTTGCAACCTGATACTTTACTTAACTTGTTTATCAAGTCCAGGAGTCCTTTGAAAGGTTTTATGAGTTTTTTTTTTCTTTTTTTTTTTTGGTATAAGATTCTATCATTGGTGAACAATGATACTTTGACATCTGGTTTTCCAATTTGGATACCCTTTACATTTTTCTCTTATCTGATTGCCCAAGCTAGGATGTCCAGTACTATGTTGGATACAGATGGTAAAGGTGGGCATATTTTCTTTGTTCCAGTTCTGAGAGGAAACATGTTCAATTTTCTTTGTTTCGGATGATATTGGTTGTGGGTTTGTCACATATATTTTGAGGAATGTTTCCTCTAGGCCTATTTGGCATCTATTTATGTGGTGAAATGTGTTTATTGACTTATATATGTTGTATCATCCTTGGATCCCTGGGACAAAACTCACTTGTGTGGTGAATTTTATTTTTTGTTTTTTTGCATGTGCTATTGGATTTGGTTTGGTAGACTTATCTGAGATTATGGCTCAAAATTTTTAACAAATGCTCTCATTTATTTCCTCTTTTTTTTCTTTTTCTTTCTGTCTTTCTCACATATATAAGTCAATAAACACAATTCATTCTTGAATAGATGAGAAAAAAATTACTGGAAAATCCCAAACAATGAGGCTAGCTTGTAGGCCTTAAAAAAGCCTATATTTTGCCCTGGGAAGATGGATCCTTATCTTAACACCTGCACTTAAAAAGGTGAACAATATATTTTTCTATTCATTTTCTCACTACCAAAGCAGGTTAACATAGGTAACTTCCTGATTATTCACAAGAGTTCTTTTATTTTTCATTTCTTGATTCTTTTGGCATGGACTCTTTTCCAAAAAAGTTTGATTCTTTTGTGTTTCAGGGCATAAAAGTTGTGCTCACTTTGCCATTGGATGTTTTTTGTCTTCAGTCATGATCTCCTTAATTGTGTATATCAGAAATAACTGATAAGTGCTATCTCTTCTCCAATTACTTTGCTTCAACTCAAGGCTTTTGGGAGAATTCCACCTCAATAACTAACATATTTTCCATTATCTTTTATTTAATCACCTAAGATGTGAGAATTTTCACAAAATGACAAAGAATTTGTGTTCTCTGATGCCAGAGGCTTCCTCTTCTCATTATCTTCTTTGTTTTACATGAGTTCAGGGAAAGAATTTGTGATTATTAGTTTTATAAGTCAATTTTGACTGGATCATTGGGTGCCCAGATATTTAGTAAACAGAAACCACATCAGTAATCTTCCCTTTCCTACAGCTGCATGTTGCACTTTGGAGAGGAGAATGGGCAGGTGCCATTATGTTCACACTGGCTCACACTAGCTGGATGGCAGCTAAGATCAGTTACTAGTAGTTCCTTACCAATTGTTCATCCTTCCGTCCTTCCTTCTTTCCTTCCTTCCTTTCTCTCTTGCTCTCCTTTCTTCCTTTCTTCCTTCCTTCCTTCCTTCACTCCTTCCCTCCCTCTCTCCTTCTTTCTTACTTCCTTCCTTTATTTTGATAATATGCTTTATTTTGAGATAATTGTAGATTCACATGTATTCATTAAAAATATAGTGCAGGCTGGCCAAAGTGACTCAGTCTGCAATCCCAGCACTCTGGGAGGCCAAGGTGAGAGGACTTCCTGAGCACAGGGGTTTGAGGCCAGTCTGGGCAACTTGGTGAGACCTCGTCTCTACAATAAATCACAAAAACTAGCCAGGGGTAGTTCCAGCAAATTGAAAGACTGAGGCAGAAGGATTGGCTCAGCCCAGGAGGTCAAGGCTGGGTGACAAGAGTGAGGTTGCAACTAAAAATAAATTAAATAAATAAATAAAAATAAATAAATAAAGTGCAGAAGGACCTGGTGTATCCTTTATCCAATTTCTCACAATAGTAACACTTTGCCAATGCATATTATAATATCATAACCAAGGCATGTTCAAGGAAATTTTTCTTCATTGTAAAAAATTCCCTCATACTACCCTTTTGTAGTCACAACCACTTTTTTTTTCCTTATCTCACTCTCTTCGGCTCTTTGCTGTACTCTGGCAAGGGTTTTCATATGGACTCCCCACTGGTCTCTGCTGGCATGTGTTGAAATTAATCCTCCTTTTCTGGGGAAGTGGTTTTAGGTTGAAATAGAGTAGTTATTATCTAAAAGTTTTTTTTCTCTTATTCTGTCCCCCTGGCTAGAAAAGCAATATTTGGAAATGTGGGGACTTTCCTAGTCTGAGTACATTGATTTTTATGAGTTTCCAGCTTCTGCTACTCCTTGTCTATGGCATATAGGACAATAAGAAAACCCAGAAGACTCACACCCACATTATCCTTGGGTTCTCAGCTTTCTAGCTATTCTGTCTTTGTCTCTCCACCTTGAAGCTTCTTCTTATGTTTGATTTTTATATAATATTCAGTGTCTTTAGTTGTATGTTGAGAGAAAAATAGGGAAAATTAGGTCTCTTCCATCTTTCTGGAAAAGAAACTTTTTTTTTTTTTGAGTTGAAGTCTCACTCTGTCGCCCAGACTGGAGTGCAGTGGCCGCTCCTGGCCACTGCGGCCTCGACCTACTGGACTCCGGTGATCCTTCCGCCTTAGCCTTCCAAGTAGCCGGAACTACAGGCGCGCGCTACCATGCCCGGCTAATTTTTTGATTTATTGTAGAGATGAGGTCTCGCCTGCCCAGGTGGGTCTCGAACCCGCGGGCTCAGGCAATCCACTCACCTCAGCCTCCCAAAGG
>CAUYQG010020451.1:0-16578 GCA_963574415.1 Tarsius wallacei | reverse complement strand
GCTTCTTCATTTGAAAGCAGGTAGTGATTACATGGTGGCCGCTCCCGGCCACTGCAGCCTCGACCTGCTGGGCTCCGGCGATCCTTCCGCCTCAGCCTTCCGAGTAGCTGGAACTACAGGTGCGCGCTACCACGCCCGGCTAATTTTTTTGATTTATTGTAGAGATGAGGTCTCACTTGCCCAGGCGGGTCTCGAACCCGCGGGCTCAGGCAATCCACTCACCTCAGCTTCCCAAAGGCGCGGGATTACAGGCTGAGCCACCGAGCCCGGCTTCTTTCATAGAATTTAAGGTGTTCCAAAATCATCTCCTCTCAAAAGCTATTACAGTCCCCATCCCTTTTGCCCTACTGTAAAGGGGAGGTAGTGTTACAACCCTCTTGCACAATTTGCTGGCAAGAGGAGGAGCCAGATCCATTTTTCACCAAACCCTATTAAGTCAACAAGTGAAGACAAAAGAGCAGGAGCCAGTACAAAAAAACAAAACAAAAAACAAAACAAACAAAACAAACAATAGAAAACCAAGCTGTTACAGTCCCCATCCCTTTTGCCCTACTGTAAAGCTTTCTAAGGTCAGAGTTCTCATCTGTCTCGGTCAATGTCATATTCCAGCAGTGGGCTCTGTACCTGGCCCAGAAGAATACCCAGAAACTATTGTCAAAAAGGAAAAAAAAAAAATTGCATAGGAACCAATGGACTCAAATTGTGGAAAAAGAAAGGATTCCATTTCTTATTTGCAGCCTGGAGAGATGTCTCTCTCTCATCTTCCTAGAACGCTGTGTTTTCATTTCATCTAGTGCTGTTTCCAATTCACAGCAGTCACTGCTTGTTTGTCCAATTTGTGGTTGCCCTTCTCTGGTCCTGCGTACCATTTCATCTATTTCTTGTACAAAGCTGAAGGGGGTAGCTTGAATTGAGCCATGGCTGGCGGTGGGTGGAGAAGAAGAGGGGAGGTGGTGTTACAACCCTCTTGTACAATTTGCTGGCAAGAGGAGGAGCCAGATCCATTTTTCACCAAACCCTATTAAGTCAACAAGTGAAGACAAAAGAGCAGGAGCCAGTACAAAAAAATAAACAAAATAAAAAACAAAACAAAACAAACAACAAAAAACCACAAACGTACAACAACCTGGCCAAAAATTATTTTTCTATAGTCAAAGGTGTGATTTAGGGTCAAAAGTCCTGAAATTCACAAATTTCCTATAGGAAACTAAGGACAAATCAAGGAAAAGCCAGTGAATACTATAACAATTTCCTCAGTGTTCATTACTACTTGGGTCCAGGTCTTACCTGTTCTACCCAATATGAAAGACTCATTAGACAGCTCCCCGCTGTTAGTTACAATCACTATTTTGTACATTCTGCCTTGTAGCAAGTTCTGGAAAGAAAAGCTCTGGACTTGCGGGTCAACTTGAGCTCTCTCCTGGAGAGTCCGATCCGGGTTGTACAGAAAGATGTTGTACCAGCTAAGCTCCCCCTCTGAGGCAGTCCAGCGGAAGGACAGGTGCCTGGTGGAGTTCTCTGTGATCCTCAGGTTGGTGACAGCTGCTGGGACTGGGAAAGTTGGGGAACAGGAGAATGAGGGAGGGAGAGACAGTGGGGGGAAGTGAGTGGGTGGGAAAGAAAGGGAAAAGCAAACAGAAAGAAGAAATTGGGTTCAGGAATACGGGAAAAGAAACAATAGGAAAAGCCAAAACCATTTCTTTTTTTAAAAAGTTCCATATCAGGATTGCACAACCACTTTGGACTTTAGTGCTACCTCTTGGCAAGGTGGTCAAGTGCTGCTAGACACAGCCTGCTTCCAAACTGCTGGCACACACACTGCCTGATTCCTCCGATAGGACATCTGCTTTGATTTTGCCCGAGTTCTCTCTCCACTCCGAATGCTCTTTTTCAGGCTCTTTTTGCTTTCTCCTTTCCTCATGCCAGGTCCTTAAAAGTTGGTATTTCCCTTCATATTCTATAGCACTAGCTGAGCAACCAATTTTGTTCACTTTATGGATTTAACTAGCATTTTGGTCCACAGCTTTTTCTGTCCGGCTCACTTCTCTTCTGATCTCCGGCCTGTATTTCCAATTGTTTATGGTCCCCTCTCTCTGCAAGTCATTGAGACATATCAAACTTAGTACAGAACTGAGCTCTGTGCATTTCTCCTTGATGCTTCCTCTTCCTCTTGCTTCTCATGTCTCAATTAACATATCAACTTTTACCAGAAGAAACTCTAGAGTCTTCCTCTGTTCCTCCTTCTACAGTCTACTCAGCCACTAAGTGCCCCTTTATCTAATGCAGACATATGTCTTGGTTATATCCACTGTTCTTTATCAGATCCCTGCATGGGTTTCGCTTTTGACCCTTATCATTCTATGACATCACCTGTCTGACTGTGTCTCCCCACTCTCATTTTTGCTCGCTCTGTTCCAGCTATACAGGCCTCTTTACTGTTTCCTCTAGCAGGTCAGACACCCACCCAATCAGTCTTTGCCTTGTCATTGGCTCTATTTAGAAATACTCTTCCCCAGATATTTATATGACTCTACCACTTCTTTCAGAGTTTTACTCAAATGTCTCCTCCTCAATTAAGTTTTTAAGGACTGTACTGTCTACAACTGTGAGCCCCTAATCCTTGCTATCCCACTTTCCTGCTTTAATTTTCTTTTTGGCATTTTTAAACCTCCAATATCTTTTGATTATTTATTTTGTTTATTGCCTTCCTTTTTCCCTACTAAAATATAGGTTCCATGACCATGAGAATTTGTTTTATTCACTTCTGTATATCCAGTAGCTAGAACAGTACCTAGCACACAGTAGATACTCAATAATGAATGAATTAATGAGTGAGTCTTCGCAGCTCTGGTCTCATCTCCATTTAGTACCTTCTCCATTGCTATCTGATTTATCTACCTTTTTTTGTTGAGTTAGGATCTTACTCTGTTGCCCATACTGGAGTGCAGTGGCACCATCACTGCTCACTGCAGCCTCCAACTCCTGGGCTCAAGCAATCCCCCTGAGTCAACCTCCTGAATAGCTGGGACTACAGGCGCACACCACCACACTTGGCTAATTTTTAAAAAATTTATTTTATTTTAATTTTTTTTGAGACAAGTTCCATTCTGTTGCCCAGGATGGAGTGCAGTGGCATGATTGTTGCTCACTGCTGCCTTAAACTCCTGGGCTTAAACAGGAGCCACTCCAAGTAGCTGGGACTACAGGTTCGTGCTTCCATGTCGAGCTAACTTTTGTAGAGACAGGGTCTCATTTGTTGCCCAGGCTGATCTCGAACTCCTGGGATGAAGCGATCCTCCTGCCTCCGCCTTCCAAAGTGCTGAGATTACAGGCATGAGCCACCACACCTGCCTGCTTTATCTTTTTTAAGGTACACATTTTTATTACAAAACAGTCTCTGGCTGGAAAATTTTTATCGTATACAAGGTTAAAACAAAAAAACAAAAAACTCCTGAGGCAGGCATGCCAGGTTCTTTCTAATTTGATCTCAATCTGGCTTTCCAGTCTTACCTTTCCATTGTCCTACATGCAATTTAGCCACCTGCAACTCCTCCTTGTTTCTTCTCACAACTCCTGGCCTCTGCACAGATAGATTGTCTGTGTGAGGTGTTCAACCTTCTCTCCATACAGATAATTTTTTATCCTTCATGACTGTACTGGGATGTCACTTTTATGATGATTTCCCTAATCCACCTGACCTCCGTGCTTCTCTGAATATCTGACATCCCCCTCTTACATACAATCTTTTTTTATTTTTATTTTTATTTTTTTGAGTTGGAGTCTCACTCTGTCACCCAGACTGGAGTGCAGTGGCCGCTTCTGGCGGTCCTTCCACTCAGCCTTCCAAGTAGCTGGAACTACAGGCGCGCGCTACCACGCCCAGCTAATTTTTGATTTATTATAGAGATGAGGTCTCGCCAAGTTGCCCAGGAGGGCCTCGAAAACCACGGGCTCAGGCAATCCACTCACCTCAGCCTCCCAAAGCACGGGATTACAGGCTGAGCCACCGAGCCCGGCTACATACAATCTTTACCACAATGCATTGTCCTTATTTGTCCATGTGTCTGTCTCCCCCACTAGTTAGTCAGCTCTTTAGAGACAAGAGGCATACCTGATTCATCTTTATGCTCCTATCGACATCACTCCCTTTCTCTTCAGATCCAGGTACTTAGTAAATATTAATAAGTAATCAATCTATTGGCCAGTGTGGTTGTATAATAATGGCCTGAATGAGGTCTGTGTTCTAATCCCCAGAACTGGTGAATATGTTAGTTTATGTGACAAAAGGGGCTTCGTAGGTGTGATTACTCTAAGGACCTTGAGGCAAAGTGATTATCCTGGATTGTCTGAATGGTGACTAAGGTAATTACAAGCATCCTTAAAAGACGATGGAGGGAGGTCGGAGTCAGAGAAAGAGATGTGGGAGATGTGAGGGCAGCTGTAGAAGTTGCAGCAATGACATTGCTGGAAGGGGGACACAAGCCAAGGAATATGGGTGCCCTCTAGAAACTGAAAAAGAGCAAGGATTGGATTTTCTTTTTAAAGTTCCTATAAGGAACACAGCCCTGCCAACACCTGACAATTTGTTTTTAGGATAGTAAGACCCCTTTTTCAGATTCTAACCTCTAGACTGTAAGATAGCAAATGTATGTTGTTTTAAGCCACTAAGTTTGTGACAATTTACTACAGTAGCAATAGGAAGCTAATAGCACCCATTTTAATGAAAAATCTGAATCAGAGTGCAGTGAGCTGAAGCCTGGATGGATAGGCTGACTGATATGGAAGTGGTAAATCAGAATGAATGTCCCTACCATGTTAAGAAATAGATATCTTTTTAAAAAAATATTTATTTTTTACTTTTTGTAGAGATAAGGTCTTGCCATGTTGCCCAGGCTGGTCTTGAACTCCTGGCTACAAGCAATCTTACTGCTTTGGCCTCTCAAAGTGCTGGGATGGCAGGCATGAACCATCGTGCCCGGCCAAGAAATAGATATCATCTCCCAATGTTGTTTCATCCCTCTCACCCTATGGTTCTTACACAATAGTAGACATTGAAGATACTTGGTACAAAACATTAAAGAGTGCTGATTACCTGTTCGACCATCAGTTTCGGCTTCCTTGCTAAAAAGGCCTCCGCTGACAGTTAGGACCTGTATCTTGTACTTCTTGCCTGGTGTTAGATCTTCAAATTTGTGTTGCTTAGTGGTAGCTGGTTTTGATGCATTGCTCAAAAGGATTCCATTTTCATTTAGAAGCAGGATATCATATCTTTCTGCCACACCAACAGCTTTTTGCCAACTTATTATTAAGGAATGACTGGTGTATAAGTTGTCTGCAGTTATTCCCTGGACAGACGCTGGAACTGCAAAGAAACAAGAGAGGCATGACATTTCAGGTTCTATCACTTGAGGTAATGTAACCTTTTGAGAAAAACTCAACTAAATCAACTGCTGATAGCATACGATGACTTTATTTGTGCTTCACTGACACTTCCTTATAGAGAAGAGAAAGTATTTCTTGGCCTGACTTATCTGTACAACTACCTTGATTCTTTATTTTTTTGCTCTGAATTTAGACGGAGTCTCAAAATCAAACAGGTAGAAAAGTTTGTGAAAACAACACTAGTAAGTATGTAGAGTAATGTATATGTATGAGGGGGGACCCAATAAAATCTGAAATTATTTTTTGGAGGGGAGCTTCTTGTAGTACAGGTGTCCCCTCAAGTGTTCTAGGAACCTTCAGTGAATTTTTTGTGGGAATTCTTTCAATGCATTTGCATTGAAAATGATGGGTGACTTACAAGTGCACCTACCTACACCGTGCTGAGTGCTTAGCAGTGTTTGACCCAAAACAGCATAACTCCCATGCTCCACCCTCCCTATTCACCCAATCTTGCCCTGAGAGACTTTTTTTTGTTTCCTTGGATGAAAAAAGTCCTCAAAGGGAAAAGTTTTACCTAAGTGGAAGAGGTGAAACAAAAAATGTTGAAGCACTAAAAGGCATCAAAATTGACAAGTTCAAAAACTGTGCAGTGGAAAACGTGTCTTGATAGATGCATTGCATCAAATTGAGAGTACTTTAAAGGTGACTGAAGTTTAAGCATGTAAGAATAAATACACAATTTTTATAAGTAAATTTTTTATATATTCATATATATCTAGAAAGCAGAAGAATGCAGAACAAATTTATATGCAATCAATATAGTTTGGATGGCTAAATTACGTCTCTTGTTTAGACTTTTATTCCCAACATTAACTCAAATCGAAACTTTAAGTATTAACTTAAGCTTATATATACTAGTATTTGTACTATTGCTCCAGATGTAAAAGGTTAGATAGTATCATTTGTGAATGATTTTTTTGTGTGTCCCAGGCTCATTTCTTTTCTCATTCTACATAATCTCCTTAGAAAATTTCATCCATTCCCATAGTTGTAATTGTCACCCATAAGGCAATGACTCCCAGATTTAAACTTTCAGTTCATATCTCTCTCTTGTTTTTGCAAATTACAACTCTCCCTGGATATTCCACAGACACTCAACACTCAAGATGTCCAAATTGGACTCCCCATTTTCTTCTCCCAACATTCTTATTGTCCTTTGATCCTATCTTAGGCCATTCAGAAGTTTTGGTTGTCATCTCCATACTTCTACATATAACCAAACATACATTTTATAATTCTTGTGTGTTAAATATTCTCTCTCTCTCTTATTTTTTTTAGTTGGGGTCTCTTTCACCCAGGCTGGAGTGTAGTAGCATGCTCATGGCTCACTGCAGCCTTGACCTCCTGGGCTCAGGTGATCCTTTAGCCTCAGCCTCTTGAGTACTTGGGACTACAGACATGTGCCACCATTCCTGGCTCATTAAAATTTTTTTTTTTTGCCGGGAGAGGTGGCTCAAACCTGTGATCTCAGCACTTTGGGAGGTGGAGACGAGAGGATTGCCTGAGCTCAGGGGTTCGAGACAAGCCTGAACAACATGGCGAGACCTCGTCTCTACAATAAATCAAAAAATTAGCCAGGCATGGTGGCACATGCATGTGGTTCTAGCTACTTGGAAGGCTGAGGTGGAAGGATTACCTGAGCCCAGCAGATCGAGGCTGCGGTGGCTGTGAGCTTGCCATTGCACTCCAGCCTGGGTGACAGAAAGACTCCGACTCAAAAAAAAATTTGTTTATTTTTTTTTTGGTAGAAATGAGGTCTCGCTATGTTCCCAGGCTGCTCTCAAATTCCTATGCTCAAGGAATCCTACTGCCTCAGTCTCCCAAAGTGCTGGGATTACAGGTATAAGACACTGTGTCCTGCCATTCTCTTGAATCTATCCACTTTCTCTTTACTGCCACTATCTTAGGACCATATCATCTCTTGCCTGCATTATTGCAACATTCTCTTGACCAGTCCTCTTGCTTCCTTACCTCCCATTGTTTCAAGCTTCACACTTGTATCTAGCATATTCTCATAGCACCCCCATGCTGATGGTGGCCCTTCAGCGGCTCTCCATAATTCTAAGACAACTTAATAGGCAAACAAGGTTCACAATTTGATCTATCTACTTACCTGACCATGTGGCTACATTCTTTATTCTAGCATACTAAATAACATGTAGGTCCTCCAACGTGCCGTGTTTTCTCTCCCCTCCAGGCCTTTGCTTTTTCTGCTAGAACCAAGTCAACTTATACTTTGTTTTCTTAGTCTATGATTAAATATTACTTCTTCCTGGAAATCTTCCTTGGCTCTTCATGTTTGCCCCTCCAACATTCCATAACTACTTTTATTTTTGGCACTTACCATGTGTACAGCAATTGCCTTTTTACTTCCCTATCTTCTTTACTAGGTTGGAAGATTCCTGAGGTCAGGACTTCTGTCTTGTTCTGAATGCCCACTTTCTAACACAGTGCTTGACATAGGGTTGGAGATACATAGATACATGTATAAGTATAGATTTAGACATGAATTAGAGGCATCATAGGGCATGTTACAGAAGACCCAGGCCCCACAACTAAATAAGTGGTCATGAGAATGGGAGACATTCAAGAAGTATTGTGTCACAGCAGAGAGGGTATGGTTTGGAGCCAGATGAACCTAGATTTGAATTATAGTTCTAGGTCTTATTACACGTATCCTTGATAATGTATCATAAACTTTCTGAGTCTTACTTTCCTCATCTGTAAGAGAAAGATGATGATTTTTACCTTGTAGTGTTACTAGAAATCGTTTTAAATGTCTGGCATATGCAGGTGCTTATAGCTTATTTTTGTTTTAAAAATAAAACATGAGCAGTGATATGAATATAAACAGATACATTATTCATTCACTTAATACTTATTCTTTAGCTATCCAAGATAAAGTGAATAGCACAAGTGTATATTTTTTCTTAAAAAAGGAATTTTGAGAAAAGAGAAATTTTGAAAAATGCATACTTCTAGAAGTCTTATTAAAATGAAAAATCTTATATCTTTTAAAAAGCATAAAAATAGTCGGGCTCGGTGGCTCAGCCTGTAATTCCGCGCCTTGGGAGGCTGAGGTGAGTGGATTGCCTGAGCCCGCGGGTTCGAGACCCACCTGGGCAGGCGAAACCTCATCTCTACAATAAATAAAAAAAAAATTAGCCAGGCGTGGTAGCGCACGCCTGTAGTTCCGGCTACTCGGAAGGCTGAGGTGGAAGGATCGCCGGAGCCCAGCAGGTCGAGGCTGCGGTGGCAGGAAGTGGCCACTGCACTCCAGTCTGGGCGACGGAGTGAGACGCCAACTCAAAAAAAAAAAAAAAAAGTATAAAAATGTGTTCAAATAATTTGATTTCTAATGGCCTTTCATTTGTTTTGAAAAATCTGTATTAGGAAAAAATATGCAGAGAAAATGAGAAAGGCTCTTTCTTGAAATATCAAATTGTACAAACTTAGGTTGTTTTAAATTTGGATTTTTTTGATTTGTGAAGAGTTAATCCCATTCACTGTCCCATTCTGGAGAACCATGAAGCATTCCACAATTTGGTCCTTCTCCTGGGGGCTGCTCACCTGTCCTCCCAAACGCATCTATCTCATTCTTCAAGGACCCGCTGACCGAGGCAATCACGATTCGGTACTGCTCTCCGGCCTCCAGTCTGTGGAACGTGTGCTCAGAGATGTGCTTGGGGATGCTGTGGAACGTGTGCTCAGAGATGTGCTTGGGGATGGGCTGAGCCTCAACCTTTTGATTCTGCCTGAATGCTGACACTGTGTAGGAATCAACATCGCCCCTACCGGGAGTCCAGTTCACTCTCAGGCTATCTGTTGCTCCATTGGGAGAAATGTGAATATTTTTAACAGTGCTAGGAACTAAAAGAAAAAAAAAAGAAAATTAAAAGCCATCACTTAGAGGATGAACTGTGGAAATTTTCAACCAAAATTTTTTTGCTTCTTAAGTTTTGGCATCTATAAAAAGAAAGCACATGAAAAAAAGGTATCAATTCATTTTTTTCTGACTTTTCTTCCTGAACCGATGCTGACAGGGAAAAGTTTAGAGGGAGATCAAGACCAGTGGGTGGAGATGAAGAATGCCGTGATATAACGAAGGGCTAGTTAGATTGCCTTGGTTTTCTCATTTACCAGCTGTGGGACTACAGGCAAGTTCCTTAACCTCTGTAAGTTTCAGTTTCTTCATCAGAAAAACAGCAATGACGATAATAGTAACCAGCCATAGAGTGGTGAACATTGAACAAGATGTACTTATAGAGTGCTTTCCTGTGGGTCCGGTTTATGGTGAATCGTCAATACATGTTAACTATTACAGCAATACTTTAAAAATAGAGTTCCAGAGGAGTGATAACTGAACAACAGAGTTATTTATATTTAATCTCTATGCACCAGCTAGACACAATTCAATGCTGTTTCTCTGAAAGCTTCCCCCTGTCCCCTCCTCACGTCATACTTTATTTTTGCTAATCCTTGGACGACATTTGAGCTTGGACATCATTGTCCAAGCAACATCATTGTCACCATGAACATAACTTTCTTCCCTTTTGCCACTTCTCTTTCACCCCTCCAAATTCTCCTTCGAAATTCCTGGGATACCCGAATGTTAAATCCATATACAACACTATATGGACTCAGGTTTAAGAAAATATTTCAGATTACCTGTGAGGCCCTCAATGAAGGCTGACTGCTGGACATCTCCACTGATCGTCAAGACAAGAATTTTGTACTGGCGTCCTGGTGTTAGGGAAGTGAATCGATACTCTGTTGCGGTATTTACAAGGTGAAAAGGAGGAAATACTTTCATGTCATTAAAGAGCAGCTGGATCTCATACTGGTCAATGTCCCCATCAGCTCGTGACCAAGTCACCTGCAGGTCCTCAGTGCTCCTGTTCCACAGTGTTAGATCCTTAACAGGCTCTGGAACTAGGAAGAAAAATGAGAAGGCCCTTCAGGAAAGAAGCTGATCAGAGTTTACCTACAGAATAATTTATGAATCACATTCAAGGAACTGGCAAACATCTCTCTTCCGAAATAAACCACTTAAACTAGTTCATGCATAATTAAACAAGAAAAATTGGAAACAACTATTAAAATTGTATTTTTTTTCCCTGACATAAATCTTACATGCTGAATAATTATAAAATGAGTGATGATCTCGATCATAAGATAAAACAAGAAGTCTAGAATTTTAATGCCACAATGCAGGACAGGGAATAAAAATGGGACATTTGGCCTGCTTGCTTCCCTGCCATACTGGCTTTTATCTACCAATAAATATTCTGTAATTATAGGCCAAGGCTTGACTGAATGATGTTAACTCCAAGTGAAACTAACTTAATGTAATGTACTAATCAATAAGTAGAGAAAATTCAAGGTTCAGATAAATTATTTACTCAATGACCTTCAAGTTCAACCAACTGTCAGATTTTGCAATCATTTCACTTACTTGTTCTCCCATTTCCTTGCTCACTGGCTTCATACTGTCCACTTTTTGTACTAACAGTCACACTGTACAACCGTCCAGGGACCAGTTGAACAAAGACACACTCGTTTTCTGACTTGGGAATGTTTTTGGTTTGAACAAAGTTGTTTTTGCTTTTGATGGTGACTTCATAGTGATCAAAATCTCCAGTGGCATGTACCCATGATACCTTCAAATAGTCACTCCTAGCCGAGTTGCTAACACTTACTCCCTGGACCTTGTCAGGCACTGAAAAAGAAAACAGAGAACAGCAAAAGATTTAGTAATTCTGAGTGAGCTGTTGATCACAGATGACAACCTGGGATGATAAAGGAAAAGTGAGCAGATTTTTATTATGTGCATTTAAAAGAAAAATCTTGGACCTCTGGGTCACAAGTTTCCAGAGAGGAAAGGTTGTTACACTACTGAAGTGATTAAATGGATTTTTCAACAGATCTATTCTAATCCTGTTGTTTGCCTACACAAATATTATATGCAAGATGCAACATTAAGCATGATAGCTGATGATTAATATAAGTGATGGTGATGATATTAGTGATTCCAGAATACCTTGTTGACTCAATGTGTGATAAAAAGTTACCAAAAAAAAAAAAAAAAGGAAGAAGAGGAAACATATATGGTTAATTACATAATACATGAAGAGCTGTTCCACATCATTAGTGATCAAGAAAATGCAAGTCAAAATCACAGAAAAATATCATTTTACATCCATTTGACTGGCAAAATTTAAAGATCTGATAAAACCAAGTGTGGGAGAGTATGTCCTTCTATAGGAGATTGGATAATGAACTGGTATACATACACAGTGAAATATTTTATAAAATAGCTACAATTAATTTCTTCTTAACTCAAAACAAAATTACAGATTGCTTGCCCTAAATATCAAAACAGAAAATGTGGATGACTCTTATCAATATAATAAGTGAAAAACTTAAGTTCCCAAAAGAGTTCTTACTGCATTAACATACATTTTTATAATGTTAAAGCAACAAAAAATTTCAAAATCTTTAATTTTAGTCCTGTATATATATGCAATAAAATTATGCAAGACAGATAGCAAAGGAAAGAGGAACATAAGAGTCGAGATGTTGGTTACCTTGGGACGGATTAGTGAGGTGGGAACCACATGATTTGATGCAGATTATTGTCAAGGTCTTAGCTTTTATTTTAGGTAATGGTTTCTTGTTGTGCATGTAAAATTATTAAAAATTGCTAACTAAATCCCTCTCAAAATATGAGTGGCAATTGATGTACGGTTTCCTGAGCCAATAATTATGATCAGTCCAAGTTTGTGCACCTGAGGTTCCTCCCAATAAACGTATAAACAAACAAGTCTGTGTATCTGTGGGCTCCCTCTTCACCAACAGATAAATAAATAAATGCATGCTACTCAGAACACTGTAAAATAAGGCAATTCCGTGTTTAGAGCATAATATTGAGATTTGCATTTGGGTCTGAATTTTAATTTAACAGTAGGCCACAATCTCATTAATAGTGGACAATAACCAGATACTACAAATATTAGTGAGGAGCTTTGGACATTGGAAAGGGCACAGACTCAGATTCGGGGTACTAAACTTCTGTCCTAATACTAGTGTGTCCTCTAAGCATGTACAGCTTCCCTCTGTGTTTGGCACATGTTAAGGGATTTCTGCTCTGATCACATGCCACACCTTTGTCCAAGTGTTCTTTTCTACTTTCCCCTCATTCATGAGATGACCTAGACATTTCCGTATTTTGGTGTCTAAGCTACATTTTTCACAATGCTTCCCACACCTACAAGTTGCATTGGCACCTTTTGTTGGATTCTGTTTACTGATTACTTTTTTGGGATATGGCTCATCACAGATATGGAGCAAGGAAGAGTATGCTTCCCTTAAGATATTTACTTAAAACCAATGACAGTGTTGCTAGAATTTAATCATCACAGAGTTAAGGAGAGGAAATTATGAAGTGACATTTTATGCATGGGCTAAGAAAGGTCAATGATCCAGACAATTTACTGAAGGCAAAGCAACTTTTACAGGAAGAAAAACTACACTGAATACCATGTGAAGTCAATATGGAGCTCTCCAGGTGGAACTGGGGGTAATTTGTGAGACCTGCCTTGCAGCACGGTGAGATGATGTGATGCAGAATTAGAAATATTGTTATTTCCACCCAAAATGCAGAACAAGAACATGAGAAAAGGAAAAGGGCATGAAGATAATCAGCCCAAATCATCAAGACAACAACTCAGACATGGCTCTCTAGCTAAACTGATTTGTCGGGGGCAATGATTTGCCTTGATTAGTCATGTACCTAAGCCAGGTTCATGCTGGTAAAGGAGTTGAGAGGATGCATTGAATAAAGGATCACTTTTCTTGCATTTAAAAAGAATCTTAGCAAATGGTCTTGCAATATTAGTCAAATGGCTAGAAAATGTTTATGAATTGACATTGGTGGGAAGCAAGGGGCTAGTAGTTAGGCAACATATCCTTTAATTTCTGGTGATTTTCAGGCTTCAAGTTGATCAATATGAGACACTGACATAAGACTGCTTCGTAAGTGGAAATGTGCTTATCAGATCTAAGTCATTATTGTGATGACCAGTATAATTGGATTTTAAATTATTTGAGCATAGAAATAATCTTTTTATATCCCTGACTAGTGCTGTCAGATATAGCATGATGAATGAGTTGAGCTCTGCTACTGGTCAGTCACACAACCTTGGAGAAACCATACTTTCTCTCTGGGACTTTATCTCCAAGTGAGAAGACAGGCTTAGATCATTCTAAGGTCCGTTCAATGCTACCGTTCTGTAATAATGTAAACAGAGGCTCTTAACTTTTGGGGGGGGGGTCACAGAAATTATGAGAATCTTATAAAAACCATGGACTCTCTCTTCCCAAAGAAATGCATATATCTTTTCTATCCCCACCAACTTCATTTTGAGGGTTACTCCATTCCTAAAGTACACCATGAACCACCAGATGAAAATCTCTGGTCTGAGTGACTTCTGATTATTGATTCATCACATATTTATTGAGGACCTACAAGGCCCTGTGCTAGGTAACAGTCCCAGATCCTCATGGAAAAACTGACGTGTTTAAGTGCAAAACTCAACTCATAGCTCAGTAGGAAAGATTTGATGACATATTGATGCCAACCTTGAGTACAAATCTCAGATGTAAACCCTTATATATATATAAGGAAAATGGTAGGGAAATTTAGGTCTTTCCAGCGCATCAAAGACTTGACACTCGTTCTTTGTGAGGATTTTTCCTCCCTAGTCCCAGAACTATATAAAGGTTCACATTTTCACCTTGTGAGAGAAAGGATGAATAGTGGTCTTGACCAACAGACATTTCTGGAAGGATTTTAGGATGGAGACCTTCGTAGGCTCTGAAGTCATTCAGAACTGGGTTTAAATTGAAGATCTGAATCTTAATGGACTATTTAACAGGGTAAGCAGTTGGGCAAATTACTTAACCTCTCTGAACCTTAGTTTCCTAATCTATAAAGTGGGAATACTAACAATAACTAACTGAGTAACAAGTCTATAAGGGTTAACTAACATGCATAAGGACAGACCTAGCAGTCAAAAAGTACTCCCTAAACAGAAATACTTTTTACAAGACTTGAATATAATGTAAATTCTAGCCATAAAAGTTCTGTTAATCTTACTGTATTTATTTTTTTGCATCAAAATCTCACTCTGTCACCCAGGCTGGAGTGCAGTGCCACGATCATGGCTACTGCAGCCTTGACCTGCTGGGCTCAGGTGATTCTTCCACCCCAGCCTCCCAAGTAGCTGGGACGAAGGTGCATACCACCACACCTAGCTAACTTTTTGATTTATTGTAGAGACAAGGTCTCACCATGTTGCCCAGGCTGGTCTCGAACTCCTGGGCTCAGGCAATCCTCTTGCCTTCGCCTTTCAAAGTGCTGACAGGCGTAAGCCACTGCGCCCTGCAGAAGCTGAGTTAATCTCACTCTAAAGGTGACATCTGCTCACATAAGGAGTTTCTTGGGTCAAAATATGAAGACTCCATATCCATTTTGTGATCTCAACTGCCTTTCATCCTATTATTACAGAATCGCCCAGTTCTGTGGTGCCCTAAGCCACGTGCTAACTGGTTCTTATGGAGCCCTGCCCCTTCATCCAACCTTACCTGTCCGCTCTTGGCTGAAGGAACGGTTTTCATACTTGCCACTCCATGTAGTTACGGTCACATTGTAGAGGCGGCCAGGGGTGAGGGAGCTGAAGGAGCATTCGCTGACAGACTTGGCAATGGGAGGGGACTGAACCACCTTGCTGTCGTTGTGAGAGAGCGTCACCACATAGTTATCCACATCTCCAGGCGCTGGCAGCCAGGACACGCTGAGGTAGTCATTGCGACCAGAATTGTTCACCGTTACTCCACTCACACTGGAGGGGACTGTGATTTTCAAAGGGGTGGGGGATTTAAAAAGAAAAACATGATCAAAAGTTTGAGTCATCTTTTATAGTCAGCAGAAACTGTGGACTCAGGAGATCTAATTAGATTATAGAAGAGGTAAGGAAGTGTGAGGATTTCACTTTAGCCTCTGGAAGCTGAGTGCTCTTACATCAGAAGGCTAACCAAAACTAAAATGTAAGGAAACCTTTGGATGCCTCATAAATACAAGGATGCCGCTACTGCATTTTTATGGGGCTGCTGTTTGTATTTTATTATTTTATTTTATTTTTATTTTTAATACGTTTTTATTTTACTTTTATAGATTAAAGTGGTACAGGATAACATTTTTTACATAGATATATTGTGTAGTGGTAAAGTCTAGACTTTTAGTGTAAAAGTTGCCCAAGTATATACATTGTACTCATTAGGTAATTTCTCATGTCACCTCACTCCCACCTTATCATCTTTCCAGGTCTCCATTGTTATTATTCTATTCTTTATGTTCATGTATACACAATATTTAGTTCCTATTATACGTTAGAAAATTCATCATAAATTTTCCATTTTTTAGTAATTGCACTTAATGGTGTTCACTTCCATCTATGTTGCTGTAAAAGGCATAATATTATTCTTTTTTGTGGCAAAGCAGTAGTCTGTGGTATATATATATGTGTGATGTTGGCTGTGAGACTTTCATAAATGACTCTTACTAGTTTTAGGAATGTTTCTTCAATTCCCAGGTGTTTGAGGGATTTTTTTTGCAAAAAGGAATGTAAGATTCTTTTTTTTTTTTTTTTAAGTGGAGGCATTTTTTTTAATTCAATATTTTTTATTATGATATTGTGGGGTACAGTTAAGGGTTAGGTACACAAATATGCCTCGTTCAGGCACCCTTGTTGATAGGAAGTGTCTCCCCGTCCCCAGACAGATATTTACTACCATTAATTCCATCACCCCCTCCCCCCATAGTTTCCCACCACTGTCAGTCATTTTCTTGTGGTAATACGTTGGATGATCAAGGTCTATTATATGAGTGAGAACATGTGATACTCAGTTTTTTATTTTTGCGAGAGGTCACTCAGTATTATAGACTCTAGTTCCATCCAGGTTGCTGCAAAATTCATGATTTTGTTCTTTTTTATGGCTGCGTAGTATTCCATTGTGTATATGTACCACATTTTTTAAATCCAGTCCTCTTTTGATGGACAGCATGGTTGCTTCCAG
>CAUYQG010020450.1:0-16030 GCA_963574415.1 Tarsius wallacei | reverse complement strand
TCATTGCTATCTGGGATAGAAATTACTCATGGACACATTTTATCCAATCATTCCCCCTTCACTTATGTATATCATGTTGTACTATATTGTTTTACTCATTTTTAATACATATTTTTTATTTTAAAATTGTAGGGTACAGTTGAGGGTTAGGTATACAAATATGCACTGTGCAGGTACCCCTGTGGATAAGATGTGCCCCTCCCGTTCCCAGACAGATATTGACTACCGTTAATCCCACCTCCCCCCCATAGTTTCCCACCACTGTCAATCCTTTTCTTATAGTATTACGATAGATGTTCCAGGTCCACTATATGAGTGAGAACATGTGATACTCAGATCTTTGTTTCTGTGAGAGGTCATTCAGTATTATAGACTCTAGTTCCATCTAGACTCCGGACTCTATTTGGGGATTCTGCTCCTTTTTTTGTTGTTGTTGAAGTCTTATTCCCTAGCCCAGGCTGGAGTGCAGTGGCATGCCCACGGTCACCCCAGTGTCAACCTGTTGAGCTAAGGCAATCCTTCTGCTGCAGCCTTCCAAGTAGCCGAAAGTACAGGAACAGACGCTACTATACCCGGCTAATTTTTTATTATTTATTTATTTATTATTTTTTATATATATTTAATATTTTTTATTATGATATTGTGGGGTACACTTAAGGGTTAGGTATACAAATATGCTTCCTTCAGGCACCCTTGTTGATAAGAGGTGTCTCCCCATCCTCAAACAGGTATTTATTACCATTAATCACATCTCCCTACCCCTCCCCCCCAAACTATCCTACCACTGTCAGTCATTTTCTTATGGTAATATGTTGGATGATCAAGGTCCACTATATGAGTGAGAACTTGTGATACTCTGTTCTTTGTTTCTGTGAGAGGTCACTCAGTATTATAGACTCTAGTTCCATCCAGGTTGCTGTGAAATTCATGATTTTGTTCTTTTTTATGGCTGCGTAGTATTCCATTAAGTATATGTACCACATTTTTAAAATCCAGTCCTCTTTTGATGGACAGCATGGTTGCTTCCAGATTCTTGCTATTGTGAACAATGCTGCAACAAACATACGTGTGCAGGCATTTTTTTAATAGAGTGATTTGAGTTCTTCAGAGTATATTCCTAGTAGGGAGATTGCAGGGTCATATGGGAGGTTGATATTTAGAGCTTTTAGGAATTGCCACACTGCTTTCCACAGAGGTTGCACTAGTTTACACTCCCACCAACAGTGTAGAAGAGTTCCCTTTTCGCCACACCCGCTCCAGCAACTGTTATTTTTTGAGTTATTGATAATTACCATTCTGACTGGAGTTAGGGCCAATCCCTTTCTTATAGTATTATGATAGTTGTTCAGGGTCTGTTTATGAGTGAGAACGTGTGATACTTGGTTCTTTGTTTCTGTGACAGATCACTCAGTATTATAGTCTCTAAGTTCATCCAAGTTTTGTGAAGTTCATAAGTTTGTCAGAATCTTTTCAATGCCATAGATAAGAAGAAGTTCCATGTGTACAATATCTACTTTCTAAAACAAAAGAAAAGAGAAGAAAAGAAAAAACAAACAGTCCCATTACAACATGGGCAAAAGATATGAATAGACAGTTCTCAAAAGAAGATGTACGAACAGCCAACAGATACATGAAAAAATGTTCAGCCTCACTAGTCACCAAAGAAATGCAAATTAAAACTACACTGAGATACCACCTAACTCCAGTCAGAATGGCCATCATCAATAACTCAAACAATAACACATGCTGGAGAGGATGTGGCGAAAAGGGAATACTTCTACACTGTTGGTGGGAGTGTAAACTAGTATAGTCTCTGTGGAAAACAATGTGGCGATTCCTAAAAGTTCTAAAAATGGATCTTCCATATGACCCCACAATCCCCCTACTGGGAATATACCTGGAATAACTCAAATCACTCTATAAAAAAGATGCCTGCACACCTATGTTTGTCGCAGCATTGTTCACAATAGCAAGAACGTGGAACCAACTGTGCTGCCCATCAAAAGTGGACCAGATTAAAAAAATGTGGTACATATATACAATGGAATATTACACAACCATAAAGAAGAACAAAATCATGAACTTCACAGCTAACTGGATGGACTTAGAGTCTATAATACTGAGTGATCTTTCACAGAAACAAAGAACTGAGTAGCACATGCTCTCATTCATTAGTGAACCTTGAACAACTATCGTAATACCATAAGAAAAGGATTGAGAGTAGAGGGAAACTGCGGGGGGCAGGGGCGAAGGCAGGGAGGTGGAATTGGCAGTAGTGTGAATCTGCCTGGGAACGGCGCGGGCATACCTCATCAACAAGGGTACCTCCATAATAAATATTTGTATACCTAATCCTGAATTGTACCGCACAATTTTAAAATAAAAAATTTAAAAGTTAAAAAAAATCAGATGTTAGCATTCAGTCTTAGGTGATACTTTTTACTTAATCATTTATTTAAGCCCAATTATATTTAGATTTTCATATCCTATTCAAGTCAACTAGAACAACTATCACAACTATAATAAGGATTTTGCTCTATCTGATTCCCAAGTTTTCATTCATTCATTCATGTGGACAATTCATTTATTCTATACATGTTTAAAACGTAGGGCTCAGTTTGTGACACTGAATTGGTAGATGAGAGAAGCAGAGATTTTCCTTTTGTTAAAATGTATTTTACACAGTGGACTAAACCAGTGTCTTTTATGCAGTGCTGTAGCGTGGCTGAAAGTTCCCAGTGGAGTCTCACTCCGTCACCCAGACTGGAGTGCAGTGGCCGTTCCCGGGCACTGCAGCCTCGACCTGCTTAGCTCCGGTGATCCTTCGGCCTCAGCCTTCCAAGTAGCTGGAACTATAGGCACGCGCTACCACACTCGGCTAATTTTTTTGATTTATTGTAGAGATGAGGTCTCGTCAAGTTGCCCAGACGGGTCTTGAACCTGCGGGCTCAGGCAATTCACTCACCTTGGCCTCCCAAGGCGCAGGATTACAGGCTGAGCCACCGAGCCAGGCTCCCAGTGGCTTTTTATCAGAGAATGAGTAGGGACCTAGTGGCTGGACTTCAGCTTCTCTATGCTTCCACCTCTTCCCTGTTCCCTATCTCTTACCTCACCCCCTCCAGCTATTTCAAACAGAAGACCTTCAATCTGAGCAAGATTTCTTTTTATAAAAAAAAGTATGAAATTATTGGGCTCAACAATGTGTATTACCATATTTACTGTTAGCATACTCATATTAGGATTCTTTACTGAGGGAAATCAAATAATGTAGATGTAAAGGGGAATTTGGTTAAATGAAAATTTCTGTGACTTTTAACATCACACACACTCACACACACACACACACACATATTGTTTGCACCATTGTTAAAGTCTTCTTAATTCTTACCCCAAATAACAGGGAACACGTCAATCTAGGCATGGAGGTTTCATCTCATTGAAAAAAAATTTTTTTGGACCAATCTAGAGTAGAGAAATAAATAGAGAATACTAACTGTTGATGAGGCTCTATACTATACCCTTTGGAGAAATAATAAAACAGATACAATACAGATACTGAGCTTCACTTAGTTGGAAAGATAAAGCAAACATAAAATAATGAAAAGTAAACAGAAGAACTATTTCAGTAGGCAGTACCCAATAATTGTGACTGGATCACCTCGTCCCAGTCTGAAAAGTGTTAGAGGAGAGAGACTTCATGTTTGATCTGTCTAGAGGCAGAGAGGGGCTTCTAGGTAGATGGCATAGTATGCTTGGGTTTAAAGTTCTGTGAGGTTAAGGATGAAAAAAAGTCAGAAGATCCTCTTATGTTGTGGATTATTTCTGCATCAAATTGCTCAAATTCCTAAATACCTTTGAATAACTTTTGGGAAAATACAAAAATGGTCTTTAAAATCATCTCACATTCTCTCTCCTCCTTTAATTTGATGACTAGGTCCGAAACAAAAAGCAAAGTCACGAAATTTTATTTTTGTGTATGGAGGATGAAATGTTGTTATTTGGATCATTGTGCTAAGAAGAAGCAATAATCAATACATATCAGATTGCACATAAAAGTGGAATTTTTGTAGCTACATGTTTTATTTTGAGTTTGGTCCCTATCATTGGCTGCTGGGTGAAGTTTGCTGTGTGTCTGAGTTTGGAGGCCTTAGTTCTATTCTTCCTTCATTTAAAACAGTCCTAAAGACATTTTTCTAATGAAATCCCACCCAGTGAATTGACTCACATCAAAAGATATTCCAGAAATAAGAACAATCATGGCCTTTCTGTTATTGATGTAACGATGTTTTTCAGCATACTTTAATAGTCATGAGTGATGTTTTGGCAGGCCGCTGAAATCATCCTAGACATCTGATTGTGCTGCTGACTGGTACCTTCCCAGAGGTACCTCAGGGGAAAGGACATTGTTTTAGGAACATTTTTGAATTTTTAACTTGAAAATGTTATCTGTTAACAAATGGTAGATTAAAAAGCATAAGAGATTTTTAAAAAAATAGTGTTTTTGAGGAACGTAATATATATTTAACACACTAAGTTCTAAACACACAGATTCCTTAAAGCAGATGGGTGTAAACATTTTGATAACTCCTGGGCCTGTCTTTTAAAAATAGCTTTAAATTGTGAGATTATTAAAATATTTACCATCTAAAGTGGTAACATTATCTTTAAGATTTAAGCTTACAATTCACTTTGCTTTTATGTAACTTTTTTTTCTTCTCGAAATTATTCCTTCCTAAAAATTGAGCTAAAACTCCTTGCTTTGTTTCATATTACATATAATTTGTGAAACTCTTTTTCTCTTTATTTTGCATATTTTTGGAGTTCTCCCTAAGAACTCTTTTGGCTAGAAGTTTTTTCTAGGTAACACGAAACCGAACATCTTAGATTATAAGCTCACATATGTTCAGTTCAGTTTGCTAAACTTCTGTCCTTGGGTAAAAACTGTCTTTTGCTTGGCCTGGCAGTTCAATATACTTCGCACTTGGTTGGACCTAGAGTGGGTTTGTGTAACACCAGATTGCTTTAGTTCATGTAATCAGCGTACTCAATGTCCTACCTGGATGTTTGGGAGAATCCTCAAGAGAGACCCCAACATTTCATTCAGAGGCAGAGTCTACGAAACTGTGAGATTTTCCGTGAGGTCTAGATACCTTTGCCATAGTTATAATATTCTCTTCATTTATCAGGAAATCAACTCATCTTCTGGTTTCATATTGTGTGCTAGTTTTGGTTTTAAAAAGTCTTTTTTTGAGAAAGATTTTTGTTTTAGAAAAGTAAGCTTCATATTATAATTATGGTTTAATTACAATTGATTAAAAATGTAAATTATACCATTTCTGGTCAGAGTTAAGCCAAAGTGTTCTACATATTTTATCAGCTACAAAAAAACTGAAATATTCACCTTGGAGAGGGGCAGCAGATATCTGAGTAAGAATTAAAAGATAGCAATAATCTGAACAGCAATTACTATCAGAAATGCTAAACCAGCTGGATGGGGTGGCTTGTGCGTGTAATCCTAGCACTTTGGGAGGTTGAGACAGGAGGATTGCTTGAACCCAGGAGTTCGAGACCAGCCTGGGCAACAAAGTGAGATGTCATTTCTACAAATACTTAAAAAAAAATTAGCTGGTCATGGTGGCACCTGCCTGTAGTCCCAGCTATTCCAGAGGCTGAGGTGGAAGGTTTACCTGAACCCAGGACACTGAGGCTGCAATGAGCTGCGATCGTTCCACTGTACTGCAGCCTGGGCAACAGAGTGAGACCCCCAACTCAAAAAAACAGAAGAAGAAGGAGAAGGAGAAGAATAAAAAGAAGAAGAGGAAGAGGAAAAAGAAGAAGAAATGCTAAACTACCTGAGAATAATCCATTGTTTTGATGAAAACCAAATTACAAACTCACTCATAATAGGTCATTGTCAACTGTTTTTAATGGAGCAGAGTGTTTAAAAGCAGAAATTCTAGAGGCAGAAAATTCTGGATCAAATCATACACTGTGCCTGGTGGACCATGTGATACTGAATAATTACTTTATCTCTTAAAAACCTTAGTTTCTTCATCTATATTATAATGATACCTACTTCACAGAGGGTTTAAAGAATTTAGTATGGTTGCTGGCTCAAATCAGAGGTCATTAAGTGCCAGTGCTTATTATGACTACATTCAATTTATTTCGCATTATCATCTAAATGTATTTCACTATTTAAACATCTTTTGTTGCAAAAGTACTTTGTCTAGCTATCAACATCAGTTAAGAACATGGTGACCATTGCCAGCTGAATATTTTGATATATTAGGAGTTACCCATAAAATGACTTCTAATTCCATAATCAGAAGTAATTACCATTACCATATTTGCAAATTTCATTTCAATTTTTCTATGAATATATTATGTATTTATTGGTTGAAAGGTGTGGCTCATAATGTGTATCTAGCTTTTAGTTTTCAGTTATGTTGTGAAAATGATTTCTTTAAATGGTCTTCAAAAACACAATTTTAAGTGACTAAATAATGTTCTATTATATGGAATAATAAGAATGTAACTGATTTAAATATTCCCCTATTGTTGGATATTTAAATTGCTTGCAATTTTTATTCATTATGAATAACATTGCCATGAACATCCTTCTACATACATATTTAAAAGTATAATAAATACATTCCAATATATGAATACTTTAAAGGAATTTAGCAGATCCTAAGTGCGTTCCTGAAAATTTGTAGCAATTTACTTGCCCTTTAGTATCGTCTCCTAGATTTGTGGATCTCAAATGAAGACTTTTTTTTTTCTTCTTTTTCATTTTGACCCATTATGGCTACATAATACGTGGATACATTTTTGCTAGTTTCCTCTATAGTTGATGCGCACACAAAATCTGCCCTAACTTATTTGACATTTAACTGTGTATCCTGAATCACAAAGAAGTTTCAATATTTGTAATTCATTTCTGAAAGAATTTTCAGTGGCAACAGAAAAAGAAGGAGATTGAGAAAAGAATTATATTATTGAGCGTAAAAGCTACAGGGAATTAAAAATGGCTAATCATTCAAAGAACAAAAAGGCCAGGCTAAAGTTATTCATATTTTCTGTGCTCATTCAGGCTACATGAATGAGAAAATGGATCATCGTTATTTGCCCAACTACTTGGTCCTTCATGTGGGGTATATTTTTCTTTGCATCATAATTCACAATTATCTTTTGGGCCTAAGTGTGTTTACTGGGTGTCAGATCTAATGGGCATGTAGCCAGTGAAATTTATGTGAGAGGAGCACATCACATATGTAGCCTGAATGTGAAATTTGATTGTTTATCCTTCAGATATTTACTGAGAAGCCATGGGGTGCTGGGCTCCATCCTGAACACATCTATAAGACAAAGAGATAGAAAACCTTTGCCCCCTTAGAATGTATGTTTTGGTGGGAGAAGACAACAATAGACAAAATAAATACATTTTATAATACATTTGGAGATAGTAAGTGCCACAGAGTGAAATAAAGCAGAGAAGGGGATATGAAGCTTGGGGTGGGAGTGGGGTTAACGCTCTTAAGTGGTTAGGAAGGGCTTCCCTACCAAGGTGACGTTTTGAGCCATACTTGAAGGAGGCAAGGAAATGAACCATGCAGATGCCTTGGGCAAGTATGTCCACTGCCACTGCTGGGGGCGCAGGCATTTTTGGTTAACTGGGGTATTGGCGCCACAAAAGTCTTTGTGAGGTAGGTCCAAGAAATCTGAAAGAGGACAAATGATAAGGAAAGAAATCTTTAAGCAGGATGAACTTGGCCCATGAGTCACTGAAGATGGGGGGGGCGGAATTCTGTACAGTGGTTCATCTTTAAATCTGGTTCTGAATATATCTAGAAATAATTTTGCTGCCCATGCAACATTAGTTAGTGCGGAGTGTATCACAATAGAGGAAGACCCATCTGGCACTTGAACCTGGATACTGGTAGGGCTTGCTGGGTCTCATAGGATAAAGACCACCACCAGTGAAGAACTGCTGCTCTGCATCAACAGAGTTAGAGGAGGTAAATGGTCAGGGTGGCAAGAGTCTCAAGATAAAGTTAGCACCTGGCAGAGCACAGTAGGCCTCAAAGGAATGGAGTACATAGGAAATACCTCTTGGTCACTCCCAGAAATACATGGGCGTGAGGGCTATATAGGTATAGAGGTTCTGTCAGAGTAATTTACATATGAAATTTATTTTAACCTTATTTGTCTGGACAGGCAAATATATAGATTTTTGGATAATTTCTTAGCCTTTTTCGATATTGGTTTTGGTATAAAACTTATCCATGATTTTTTTCTTTCTTCAGCCCAAGGATTCTGAAGACCAGTTCATCAAGCTGACAAGAGGAAAGATCAACAGTAAGAGCCAGTACTAATCTTTAAAGCAAGGAAGTGGTGACTAACACCACAAATCTGTAACTTAGCCACCTTACCTTGAAAAGCTGAATGTGAATGATCACAGCTCTTGTGCTCTGGTATTTTTACCTGATCATTTAAAGGACAGGTCACCAAGAGACTTAGGTCAGAGTCAAAGACTTTACTACAACAGCAAACAGCATGAACATTGGCATATTTGGTGCCCTGAACCCCCATTCTCCCTGGGTCACCAGGTGATTCCTGCATATGCAGCAAATTGTGTTACAGAATAGAGCTCCCACGCTTAGGGAACCTGAAGGTTTCATACAGTACAATAAGTACGTTGACCTATTTCTTGAGAGAGAGACTCTATCTCCCATGTTTGTTCACTTCACAAACATCTTCCATGACTGTTCACTTTGCACACATCCTTACAAAGATCGTTTGGAATAAAAACAGTGAGTCTGCTTGTAAGATATGCAGAAAAGTGAACAACCCAGAGAGAATTGTCTCCCATAAACATACCACTGATTTTTAAAAAAATGAGTGAAAATGTGAAGAAACCTAAAATGTTCTGCTTTTTGTGACTTCATCTTGCCTGGAAGAAATTCTCAATTTGCCATGACCTTTGGACTGTTAGCTACATCTTCTGGGGGATGGCGGATGGTATGCCTTTTCTGTTGTGTTAGTGAGGGGCAGCCCCTGTGTGTATCAACACTGTTCTTCAGCTACAATTATTGTAGAAGAATCACTTGTAAAGAGCGGCCCCTCATTCAGTGTTTTATTTCATATACTCAGTCTCATGTTCTGCAGGAGAGAGTATTGGGTCCTAAATGGGTAGATCTAGCTATCTGATTGCCTGGTTTCTGGGGGTGGGGTCTAAGATGAAGAAGAAGAGATTGCTGGAGAGGAAGTAACAATGGCCAAATCATAAACCTTAACTCCATGAAGTCCTATTTTCATATTGGATAGGCATTGAAATTGTATTACCTGGCTCTACAATGGAAGGAAAAATCAACACAGGCTGTTTCTTCATTTAATGAATGTCCTTTTCTAACCTCCCTGCTGTTGCTCCCCCAACATTTTACATTAGCCTGGGAAGAAACACTAGAAAATGTGGGAAGGACCTGGGTCTTTCGAAGGTGATTTCTCTTATCAGTTAGTGAATATAGTTTTTAAATCAGTCGTGGGTCATTATGACTTTGAAAAAAAGTGCATAATCAGGATAGAATAAAGTAACATTACGTTATTGAACAAAGTTTTTTTTGTACTACCTGCTTAGGTTTTTGGAAATTGTAGTTAAATATAATAGAGAGAGTGCTAGACCTGGAATTCACTTCATCTCCTCAAAAATTGCTTATGTGGTCTTTATTAAGCCACTGACTCGCAGATGTTAATATTTTAAATAAAGAGAATAATCTTTGTTCTGCTCACCTCACACTTTTATAATGATTATACAAATGAGGAATGTACTACATGCATATAAAGGTGCCTTGGTAACCAAGTCTGATGTAGTCGTAGAATGGTATTGCAATTATGTCAATATTTAAATAAAGTAGGACCTTTTCTTAATACTGACATTGAGGTTTACTTTTTCCTCAAGTTAGAGTTTTTTGCAACATATGGAGTATAATCTGATGAACAAAAAATAAAATTCATGTAAGAATGAATAACAGAGGAATCTAAGTAACAACTGTACAACACAGTTCTCACTTTTCACTAACATGTTTTTTTCAGTTGCACAAGCCCCAAGTATAACCAGGAGTGGTGACCAAATAGTTTATTCAAATTTCCTGGAATGTTCCTTATACTCTCACCATCGGGACCTTCTGAGATAATATCATCCTCAGTTTATGACTCTAATCTTAATTCTAATGCTTTCTCTTTTTAACAATTGGAACAACTTAATAAGAATCAACAAATATACTTGGAGTGGGATGTAGAAAAAAGGGCTTTGTCTCTCTACATGCAACTAGAACAATTCATGGAAACCATGACCTACAAAGCAGACTACAATATCTGCTTTTGTTTTAAATCTGAAGATAAAACATGGATCCACAGATTTCTTGGATTCTAGCAATCAGTACTGAGAATTGGTTCTGCATACACACACTGATTTTTTTTTTAATTAACTCACTTACCACTAACTTATTTAAGTTCTCATCTTGAAACTAGTGATGGCTGACAGAAATATTTCTAGGAGCAAAACTGAAAGCAGGCAGAAGTGGTGGTTATATAACTAAGAATATCAAATCTGCCTGAGTTGAAGATGTGTTGAGGTTGCTGAGATTTGGTTCATTGAACAACTGGGTGAAATATGTATCATAGTTTAGATATGACTATATACATGGAATTTCTTTTAGCAGCTCAATAGATACTGAGAGAGAGAGAGAGAGAGAGAGAGAGAGAGAGAGAGAGAGAGAAAACAAGCTACCTGGCATGGCTAGTTTACAATTCAGGTGTTAGTTCTTTCCTGAGACACTGAGAACTGGTGGTCCCTATGGATTGGTATTAGCTAAATTTGAGAGAACAAATGAGAATGATATGGGAGATAAAAGGAAGCCAAATAAAGAAGTTAGATGGAGTCTTGTTTCTTGGATACACTTAGGTCAGTCAAAGCATTCCAGCATATCTGGAATGCTGGCTAATATCCAACTTGGGTAGGTCTGAGTCACTTTTTGGACATTATTTAATGCCTAGACTAGTATTCCTGAGGTCACCAGCTTTCCTGAGTAATGGAAACTCATGGAATAGGTACACCTCATTTTAACGTGCTTTGCTTCACAAATGCAAAATCGAAGGTCTGTGGCAACCTTGTGTCAAGCAAGTATATCACTACCATTTTTCTAATACCATGTGCTTACTTTGTGTCTCTGTGCCACATTTTGGTAATCCTTGCAACATTTCAAACTTTTCCATTATTATTATACCTTTTGTGGGATCTGTGATCAGTGTTCTTTGATGTAACTATTGTAATTGTTTTGGGGTGCCACAAACCATTCCCATATAAGATGGCAAACTGAATTGATAAATATGTGTATTTTGACTGCCCCACCCACTGGCTCTTACCCCATCTTGATCCCTCTCTGTGCATCTCCCTATTCCCTGAGATACAGCAGTATTGAAATCAAGTCAGTTAATAACCCTACAATAGCCTCAAGCAAAAGGATGACTCACATATTCTCACTTTAAACCAAAGCTAGAAATGATTACTTAGTGAGGAAGGCATGGCCAAGGCCAAGACTGTAAACTGGGCCTCTTGCAGTAAGCCAGGTTGTAAATGCAAAGGAAAAGTTCTTGAAGGAAATTAAAAGTGCTACTCCAGCGTACACATGAATAATAAGAAAGCAAAACAACCTTTTTGCTGATATGGACAAAGTCTGAGTGGTCTGGATAGAAGATTAAACCAGCCACAATGTTCCATTAAACTGAAATCTAATCCATAAAAAGATCCTAAATCGCTTCAATTCTATGAAGGCAGAGTGAGGTAAGAAGAAAAGTTGAAAGCTAACAGAGGTTGGTTCATGAGGTTGAAGGAAAGAAGTCGTCTCTATATCAAAAAGGTGCAAGGTGAAGCAGTAAGTGCTGATGGAGAAGTTGCAGCAAGTTATCCAGAAGATCTAGTTAAGATTATAAATGAAGGTAGCTACGCTAAACAGATTTTTAATGAAGACAAAATAGCCTTCTACTAGAAGAAGATGCCATCGAGGACTTTCATATCTAGAGAGGAGAAGTCAACGCCTGGCTTCAAATCTTCTAAAGACAAGATAAATTTTTTGTGAGGGGCTAATGCAGCTGGGTAATTTTAAGTTGAAGCCAATGCTAATTTACCACCTGAAATTCCTAGGGCTCTTAAGAATTGTGTAAAACCTGCTCTGCCTGTGCTCTAGAAATGGAGCAACAAAAGCCTAAATAATAGCACAACTATTTATAACGTGATTTACTGAATATTGTGAGCCCACTGTTAAGACCTACTGCTCAGAAAAAAAGAATTTATTTCAAAATATTATTGCTCATTGACAATG
The DNA here is from genome assembly GCA_963574415.1 of Tarsius wallacei. NCBI lineage: Eukaryota > Metazoa > Chordata > Mammalia > Primates > Tarsiidae > Tarsius > Tarsius wallacei. The sequence continues at coordinate 3,647 of CAUYQG010020450.1, read as the reverse complement.
TGCTTGGTCACTCAAGAACTCTGATAGAGATGTATAAGGAGATTAATGTTGTTTCCATGCCTGCTAACACAACATCCATTCTGCAGTCCATGAATCAAGGAGTCATTTCAACTTTCAAGTCTTATTAATAGTATTATTATTGATATCATTATTATTTGAGTTGGGGCCTCACTCTGTCACTGATGGAGTGCAGTGGCATGATCATGGCTCACCACAGCTTCAACCTCCTGGGCTCAAGTGGTCTCCTCAGCCTCTCAAGTAGCTGGAACTACAGGCATGTGCCACCATGCCAGTTAGTTTTTTGTAGAGATGAAGTCTTGCTATGTTGCCTAGGCTGGTCTTGAATTACTGGGCTCAAGCAATCCTCCTGCTTTGGTCTCCCAGAGTGATGAAATTACAGGCATGAGCCACCTCACCCAACCTCAAGTCTTATTATTTAAGACAAGTATATCATAAGGCTATAGCCTCCATAATGATTCTTCTGGTGGATCTGGGAAAAGTCAATTGAAGACCTCTTGAAATAATTCATCATTCTAGATGTCATTAAGATTATTTGTGATTATGGGAAGAAGCCAAATATCAACATGAACAGGAGTTTGGAAGAAGTTGATTACAAACCTCATGGGTCACTTTGAGAGGGTCAAGACTTTAGTGAAGGATGTAACTGCAGATGTGGTAGAGATAGCAAGAGAACTGGAATTAGAAGTGGAGTCTGAAGATGTGACAGAATTGCTGCAATCTCATGATAAAACTTGAACAGACAAGGAGTTGTTTCTAATGGATGAGGAAATAAAGTGGATTCTTGAAATATAAGCTTTTCCTGGTGACTATTTTGGGAACATTGTTGAAATGAAAATGACAATTTAGAATATTCCATAAACTACTTGGTAAAGTAGAGGCAGAGCTTGAGAGAATTGATGCCAATTTTGAAATAAATTCTACTGTGGGTAAATTGCTATTAAAAAAATCACATGCTACAGGGAAGCTTTATGTGAAAGGAAGAGTCAATTGATGCATCAAACTTTGTTGTTGTCTTATTTTAGGAAATCGCCACAGACACCCCAACCTTCAGCAACCACTAGCCTGATTGGTCATCTGCCATTAACAACCAAGAAATACCTGCCACTTGTAAAAAGATTATGACTCACTGAAGGCTCAGATGATCATTAACATTTTTTAGAAATAAAGCATTTTAAAACTAAGGCATGTACATTGATTTTTTAGATACAATGCAATTGAGCTCTAAATAGACTATAACAGTATAGTGTAAACATAAGTCTTACATGCACTCACAAAAAATGTGAGTGACTCTTTTTATTGCATTGGTCTGGATGAGAACCTGCAATATGTCCCAGACATGCCTGCATATGTGAATGGTCTAAATCAGTGGTTCTCAAAATTTAGCATGCATCAGAGTCACCTGCAGAGACTTTAAAATACAGATTGCTTGGCCTGGTCCACAGAGTTTCTGTTCAGAAGGTCAGAGGCAGAACCTGAGAATTTGTATTTCTAACAAGTCCCCACATAAAGCACATATTGCTGGTTTCACACTTTGTGACCCACTGGGACCACTGTGTGTTTTATAAATAAGCCAATCAAGCCGCATTTTCCAATCACTGTGAATGAGTTATCTTCTTCCCCTTTTCCCTCCAAAGTAATAAGTGAGCATGGAGTAAAGTAAAGGTTTTGAAAGTGTTCATGGACATCGGGTCCATGCTCAGAGGGGCTTCTCTTTTCTCTTTGTTTTAGAGATAGGGGGTGAGGGGACTCACTCTTCCTATGTTGCCTAGGCTGTCCCTGAATTCCTGGGCTCAAGCAATTATTCTGCCTCAGTCTTTAAGTAGCTGGGGCTTGGGTTTCTCTTTTTATGGGAGAAACTGGCTGGCTTATTTTGAAATGAGCTGGATTCTAGTCCTTGTTGAAGAGATTATAAAACACAAAGTCCTTTGATGACAAAAATGGTGACAACACATCTCCAGATGCTCATCTTCACTTTCAATTGTATTTCATGTTGAATTAGGTGGACCCAGGGAAGGAGTTAAGAAGGATCCTGCAGGAGAAAGTGGAGGACCCAGATACCAGCAGCTGCATATTTCCTCTCATTCTGTAGTAGACTCCAGAACTTTTCATCCAATTACTTACTCATCCAATCATATGCCAAGTAGTTATTGAGTGCCTACTACATGCCAGGAATTGACCTAGATGCAGGGATCAAAACTGTTAATAAGATAGACATAGTTTCTGGTTTCATGGAGCTTACATTTAGTGTGGGTGTGTATAGAGAGAGAGAGAGAGAGAGAGGTAGAGAATGAACAATCCAGAAAATATTACATAGTAATAAGTGAAATGCAGATAAATAAACTAGTGATTTGATAGCTAGTGACAGGTGACAGGGTGGCTAGTTGAAATGGGTGGTCAGGGGAAATCGTTCTGAGATGACATTTAAGTTGTGATTTGAATAAGAAACCAGTCATGTGAAAGATTAAGAGGATGAGCCTTCCAAGCAGAGGGAGCAGCTAGTACAAAAGCCCCATGGTGGGAGTGAGCTTGACAGGTTTGAGGAATAAAGATCAGTGTGACTGGAGCATTGTGGGCCAGAGAGAGTGGTATCAAATCAGTTGTAGGACAAGTAGGGACCAGGTCAGAATCACTAACTGAGATTTAGTCATAAGTGTGAGGGGAAAAGAAAGCCTCTGGTTGGAGGTGATGTGATGTAATAATTATAAGGTTAGCCGGGCTTGATGGCTCAGCCTGTAATCCCGCGCTTTGGGAGACTGAGGTGAGAGGATTGCTTGAGCCTGCGGGTTCGAGACCCGCCTGGGCAACTTGGCAAGACCTCATCTCTACAATAAATCAAAAAATTAGCCGGGCGTAGTGGCGCGCGCCTATAGTTCCAGCTGCTTGGAAGGCTGAGGTGGAAGGATCGCCGGAGCCCAGCAGGGCGAGGCTGCAGTGGCCGGGAGCGGCCACTGCACTCCAGTCTGGGTGACGGAGTGAGACTCCAACTCAAAAAAAAAAAAAAATTATAAGGTTGCAGTGTGGTGACCATCCTGAAAAGGGGACAGAGTAGCAGGGGACCATTTGGGAATCCATGACAGTAGTGCAAGAGAAAGACAATGGGGGCCTTGACCAGATGTTAGCTCCAAGTTGGGGAGTACTCAGTTTCTGAAGAGATATGGTTGATTAACCAATGCTAATTGTTTGACTATTGTGTGTAGGGATGTGTGTTAGGGAGCAGAGGCACCACGAATTATCTCCAAGATCTATGCTATTTAATAATGTGCAGAAAAAAAGTGGACCATCACATCATTTGGAAATTGTTATAAATGCCAAATCACATGCTATATCTCAGACCTACCTATATGAGAAGCTATGTGCAAAATCATGATCAGGACCTCTAGGGAGAATAGTGCTATTTATTGAGATTGAGAGACCTGAGGCAGGAGGTGGTTGGGGTGGACAGAGGGAATCAAAGTTTCTCTTTTCATGTGTGTGGATTTTGAAACTTTTTTTTTTTTGACATATAAATGGAGACATTAAGTGTTGAGTCTGAATTTCTGGGCAATGATCAGAACTAGAGATAACAATTTGGGATTTGTTAGCATTTGGATGGCCACCAGTGAAAGAAGATAGGTAGAGAAGGCCTG
>CAUYQG010020447.1:0-23402 GCA_963574415.1 Tarsius wallacei | reverse complement strand
GCCCGACTAATTTTTTGATTTATTGTAGAGATGAGGTCTCGCTTGCCCAGGCGGGTCTCGAACCCGCGGGCTCAGGCAATCCACTCACCTCAGCCTCCCAAAGGCGCGGGATTACAGGCTGAGCCACCGAGCCCGGCTAATATATAATTTTTAAGCGTACAATTATGGCTTTCATTCAAATATAAAATGATTTTAGTTAATTAATAAATGAGAATCATTAAAATGTTAAACCAGTCTAAAAGCTGCAAGAAATTAAGCATACAGAAAAAATAAAAAGGAATAAGAAAAGAATGCAGGGTTAGATTTTTAATAATGTGTAATTTATTGGTCATTTGGTTAAGATGCTGTCTGTTAGGTTCTCAAGTATAAAGTGTTTGTTTTCCTTTGTAATGTATAAGTATCTGTGGGTAAATAAGTGAAACTCTACAGGTATTATTTTTTTTCATAGTTTCACTTAGTAATTTTAGCATCCACTGATGATTATCAGACTGAAATCTTTATTACTGTAAACTTTGTCACATATGAAGTATCTATTTTCACCACTTTTTATTCTTTCTAGAATTATACTATTTTATTTATTTATTTGTTTATTTTTTGAGTTGGAGTCTCACTCTGTCACCCAGACTGGAGTGCAGTGGCCCCTCCTGGCCACCTCAGCCTTGACCTGCTGGGCTCCGGCGATCCTTCCACCTCAGCCTTCCAAGTAGCTGGAACTACAGGCGCGCGCTACCACGCCTGGCTATTTTTTTTTTTTTTTAATTGTAGAGATGAGGTCTTACCAGGTTGCCCAGGCGGGTCTCGAACCCGCGGGCTCAGGCAATCCACATACCTCAGCCTCCCAAAGCGCGGGATTACAGGCTAAGCCACCAAGCCCTGCTTAGAATTATACTATTAAACAAAGCATTTTCTAGTTACTTATAGCAGAATGTGTTTATATATATATATATATTTATACATATTTACTTTATTCTATGAAAATTATATAGAGTAACTGCGATAATTCTAAATGTGCCAGTCATGAAACACCAAGAAAAAATCAAACTGTCATGAATTAAAGAAAATTAGAGATATGACAACTTAAAGAATTTGTTATATTTAGAATGTATTATATTTAGAATACTAAAAAAGACATAGGTGAGAAAATTGGCAAACATTTGTTAATGTTAATTTTCTAGTTTTGATCATTACAGTAAAATTGTTAAAACTAGATATAAGATTGTAATGTTTGGGGAAGCTGAGTTAGTAGCATTACAATAATGTTTTATAGTATTTTTGCAAATTTTTATGTAAAATTTATTTTAAAATGAAAAGTTGAAAATACAAACTTTTAAAAAAACTATAAAGTGAAGTTTAACTTTCATATCACTATAAAATCTAGATTATTTTATTGATGATACATATTTTCATATACCTAAAAATAAAAGTTAACCTACCATGGTAGGTAATTATACTAAACATCCAAAAATTACTTTCCAGAATTTCTTTATGAAATGGTATTGTGTTGTTGAATCTGTTCTAAAATAGTTCCATCACTCTGTCCTTCTACTTAACATTTCTAAGCCTCATTTACAAAATGAGGGTTAATAACTGCACTTTCCTCATAGTATCAGTATAAAAATAAAAAGAAATAACATGTTTGCAATGAATGATTGACAGTTTCTAGAACATAATATGGCTAGGGTTGCTAGATTTAAGAAATAAAAACAGAGGACACAGTTGAATTTGAATTTCAGATATACAACAAATAAATGTATTTTTCTCTTATCAGCATAAAACAAATACTTGTACTAAACAAACATGGTCTGTATTTTGTCTGGCAACCTAAACAAGGCAGCGATAACTGATAACTATTATTATTAGTGAATATTTGACAGTAAGAAGATTTGAAATGTCTTTAATAGTATGTTAATGAGGTTTGAAAAACATAGGGAAGTCTCAGACAAGAGAAATAATACTTTTCATAGCATTCTAAGTTAATACCCCAAGTCTCACGAAGCCCTTCTTTTCAATAAGGAAGGAAATAAAAGAGGAGACAAAGTTACATAAAGTAAATCAGAGAAAGAGAAGGAAGCCCAGGTGCCATGGAGCAGAACTAGGGACACTGAAAACTCAGTATCCCAGCCCTTCCTCACTTCCAACAACATCTAGTATTGTTCTGCTCATTAACCAAATTAATTAAGTACTTCAATGAAAAGTCACCTTGACCATAGCAATCAATCAGTCAGTGAGAGTCTCTTAATTCCTAAACTTTTTTGGGTAAATAAAATATGTATTAGCCCTTTTCTGAATGCACAAACACAAAAAATCTGCAAACGTATTTCTTTAGTATCCTAATACCTTTGCAAGATATTATGCTTAGCAGCAAACATTAAATAGATATTATTATTATTATTATTTGTATCACTCTAAGGATGACAAAATTTAGGCTTAGACTATTTTAGATACTTAACCATAGTCACAACGCTAGTTAGTTATAGACCTAATATTTAAAACTACTTCTGCTTTTATCTAATCAAGATCTAAACCACATATCAAAGCTCATTTAATGATATACTTAAAAGGGGACACTTTTACTGTTTGTAAATTATACTTCAATATACCTGAATATTTTAAAAAGAAAAAGTAAATTGGAGTTTTATGGACAATAGAAATGTGAGTGATATTTTGCTCTTGCAAGTTTTTGTATTAAAAGCACACTAATGCATGTTATTTTAAAGCGGCAATAAAAGAGCTAAATAAGTGTAAAACTCAAATAGTATTGAGATTAAGACAAACTTTGATGTCCTATATGCTTCATTTAGAAACCTTCCTCTGCCACTGAATAGCTCTGTGACTTTGGAAAGAACTACTTAAGCTCTCAGAGTCCATTTCTTCATTTGCTGGGCTAATGATATTTTCTTATGACTTCTTTGAAGATCTAACGATATTATGTGTGTGCCAAACACACATCATGGTGTACATAGTGCATAAGATCTCAGTAAGTGGCATTGTTATTGGCTTTATTGAGAGTTTTTCCCTCCATTTGTTGAAAGTGAATTGCAAGGACATAGAGGAAATGAGAGTGTCTCATGAATTCATCAAACTAAAAGGGTGGAGAGGGAAGAAAAGGGCACTGAGACATTGCACCACACTGGGGAATAGTGAGATAGAAGAGAAGATGACGCCAAACCATACCAGCCAATCAAGAAGACAGTGCGCAAATAACCAGGACAAACACCGTATGTCCATTAAGTCTCCAAGGAGGTAGGAAGGTTAAAAGTGGTGTTCTCTGAGTTCAGATGTTTCCCTGTGCCAAGAGTTATTGGTATCACCCTCCTGAGAAATTAATTTATTCAGCAAACATTTATTAAGTGAAACACAAAAGCCAGGTTCTGGAGACTTGTGTCCTGAAACTGTCAGAAATCATCTCTTAATATATTTGGGTCATTGAAAAGTGGAGCGTTAAGATATTGTATCTCACTACTTTCCAAATGTGTGTCTTAACTTTGATTTCACCCCCACCCCAGCCCAAACAGATCTTGAGAGGACATGGTTTATTGGGGGGGGGGTTATCTAACATCAGAAAGGACAGACAAGAAAGGAATGCCAGCTTGAAGTGTGCATTATGGCCCCAAATTCCATTGATGGTAACTGGAGCTTGTCCTTGGGGATCTTCTAGAAGCCAGTGTCATACACACCCCTCAGAGTATGTGGAATCTAAAGTATACCAGGTATACATCCTGTGAAGGGATGTTGGGGTGGGCATGGGGTTAATTCCTCCACATTTCTGACCACTTGTGGGCAGACAAAACACTGGGGTTAAGGATTGAGAAAGTCTCCAGGCAAAGGGAAGCAGTTGCTGGTAGAGTTTGCACTAAAATAGTTAGAGGAAAGGGCTATGGGTGGGAATGAAGGCTTAATTGGCATCACTTCAGCAAGAGCTAAGTTAAACAAACACAAGTTTTTTTTTCCTTCAGTTATTCTCAATTCGATTAGTGTGCAAATGTAAATATGTATTATGTAGCTTCGAGATAGGAGCATATTAATGGTGTTTTCCAAACTGTTTGACAAAGAACCCTTTGATTTCCAAGCATGTTATAGACTGAAGTTTCTTTTAATACCACAGAGTGCTGAGATCTAATCTAATTGCCTATGTTTTACAAATGAGGAAAATTAAGTTTAGATTGGTAATGATATATTACTAAGGACTTGCAGATATATGGAAACAGAAGATTTATTTAGTTAGTTATAGGTAAGACAGTGGGAATCCAGAACATGTGACAAGATTTCTTGTTAAGCCTAGCCTCATGATTACCCTCCCTTAGTTTTATCTCTTCTATTAGCTTTTCATATCTTTTTATTTTTTTGAGTTGGAATCTCACTCTGTCACCCATGCTGGAGTGCAGTGGCACACTGCTCATGACCACCACAACCTCGACCTGCTGGGCTCAGGCTATCCTTCTGCCTCAGCCTTCCAGGTAGCTGGAACTACCACAGGCATGTGCCACCATGCCCGGCTAATTTTTTGATTTATTGTAGAGACAAGGTCTCGCTATGTTGCTCAGGCTGGTCTCAAACATTTGAGCCCTGGTAACCCTCTCACTTCAGCCTCCCAGAGTGCTGGGAGTACAAGTTTGAACCACCACGCCTGGCCAGCTTTTTGTATCTTAATTTTACTTTTTGAGCCCCAAACTTTTATGCCCAGGAACCAAATCTAAAACACATATTTTTCATAACCATTATATAATTTATAATTATTAAGTAAAATATGTTAAATATCACAGTATGAATATAGCAATAATAAATAATAATATAAATATTACATATTAACATTTAATATTAGTTACCATGTTATATATGTACAGTTATTGTAAATATATTATAAATATAAATATAAGTGCATTAGTATTATGATATCACTATGATAATGTCACCTTCTTTCAACACAATTTTCTATTCATTATGGCTACGAGCACACTATATATGTAAGGTTACTCATCTATTAGGTAAGGAGAGTGAGACCTAGTGATGTTGACATTTTCTAAAATGGATAAAATAACAGATTTAGAGCCAAAATTCAGAACCAAGACTCTGATTATTTGAAGCCTATTGCTGGTTCAACCCACTTCCCTCCCTCCTCAAAGTCTTTGAGTTTATGTGTTGAAATACTTGAGTAAGGGTTCTGAATGGTCTGGTTATGGAGGCATTGCTCTCTAAAACACTTTCAAAAACTGGTATTGCTCAAGCGTGAGTTTCTAAGATTTTGCAGGTCTTACCTCGTGAAATGTCAAAAGATGAAGAGATAACACAATGAAAGACAGACCAAGTAGCCCTGACACAGCTGGACAGTAAAGTGAAAAAAAATTATCCATGCAATCAAATTGTCCTTCTGGGTTTGTTGTAATTGTTTGTATTGACTTTAATTTGTTTCTGGTCCTGTGGATCAATCCCCTCTAGAAAACTAGTGGGTAAAGTCAAACCAAAATCTACATGAAGTGAACTAAAGCTCCTGGGAAGGAACTGAATCTGAAAGAACCCAGCCCAAGCAATTCTCAGAGTAATGGCAAAAATTTAGTCCACCAATCAGAGAGAATGGTCTGAAAACTGTAAGTTTGTTGTTTGAAGAAGCTCCTTGTACAGACCACTATGAAATAACACATGTAAATTGATGATAGAGAAGTATCTAGTAAGAGGAAAAAAATATAACTAGTCAGTTCATTTAAGAGATTACTAAGCATTTTGTGAGGCAAACTACTTTAGGAGTATCAGAAGCAGCAAAAGGGCAGAAAAGAGGGGAAAAAACCATCTGGACAAAAATGATCAGGATATTTTCACTTGTGGTTCATTTCACTGTGGAGTCAGTGGTCAAAGAGTTTGTCCACAAATGTTAAATGAGGTCAGAAGTAAAATAAAAGTATACTCATAGAATGGAACTTGTAGAATGGAATATTTAACTTGAGAAATACTTAGGACCATAATTTTTGCTGGAGGTCAGGGTACTGCATTATAAGATGGGTTGAAGTCACTTAAAACAGTGTGGACCAAAGGGAGGCTCAGACTTTACCTGTACAGTGGCCACTTGTATACCTGATCCTGAATTGTACCCCACATCGTTACAATAATAATAATGATAATAATAATAACAACAGTGTGGTGATTTCTAAAGCAACTAGAAATTGACCTTCCATATCACCCAGCAATCCCCCTTCTGGGAATATACCCAGAGGAACATAAATCTTTCTACAAAAAGGACACCTGCATATGCATGTTTATTGCCACACTATTCACAATATCAAAAACATGGAACCAACCCTATTGCCCATCAAAAGTAGACTGGATAAAGAACCTATGGTACATATATACAATGGAATATTACAGAGCCAAAAAGGACAAAATCGTGGACTTTGCAACGAATTGGATGGATTTGGAGACAATTATACTTGGTCATCGATCACGGAAAGAAAGAACAAATACCACATGTTCTCACTCATAAGTGGGACCTGAACATTAACCACAATAAAACAAAGGGAGAGATCTGCAGTAATGGGACACTGTTCCAGGTTGGGGGGTGTGGCAACATAGAGGGTAACTCGTCCTAAATTAAGGGAGGTGAGGACGGGTTGGAGGCCCAAACTTCACCTGAACATAGATTACTTACATACCTAATCTTGACTTGTACACCACATCTCTATGATTAAAAAAAGTAAACAAAGTAAAAAATAAAAATAAAACATAGCCAAGCCATTTTAAAAAATGTTGTAATGATAGCAATCGTAACACAAACAGCAAAGCATATTTTATGGCCATCTACAGTTTCCAAAGTACTTTTACACTTATGATTATCTCTAATTTCAAGTCACTCAAGTTATTTCTAGAAATCTGAGAAGATCCATATTGTTAGTGATGCCACATTCTTGAATTCAAATATATATTTTAAAAAATAGAGTCTAAATTAATATTTTGCCCAGATTCCTAAGGTCTTTATGGTGTGTTAATACATCCAACCAGATTTGTAATCTGCTTGATTGTAAAAGCTGGCAAATTTCAATGCTCATAATATCCATTCCTGCAGTCATATTTTCTTATCTGTTAAAATTGGGATTAAGAAAATTTTAATTTTTTCCCACAAAAGCAGCCAATCTGCAAAGTGGCAGAAAAAAGATTCAAAACAAGTTCAGACTCTAATGCAAAATCAAAGTTCATACTATACAAACATTGTATTTTTAATATATAAAAGGTGTGATTACTTTATAATGAATGCTGTAAATAATAATTAACCTGGTCCACTCATCAACTTGACATTTTTTTTTAGTTTACAACTTAAACTGATTTCCACAATTGCTGCCACTCAGCAAGATGTTGAAGAGCGTCCTCCCTGAACCATGTCTTTTCAACCATCCGCAGAACGCACACTTCAGAGTCTCCAAATGTATTAGCCTTCTTGAATAAAAATATTTGAAAACCCCATCATCTTAAAAAAAAGTGCTCATTTATTAGATTAGAGTTATATAGGTCAGAAATCTGAGCGGGCTCCAATATGCTCTTTTGCATCACAAAATTGAAATCAAAGTGTCATCCAAGTGGGGTGGGGGTGGGGCTTATCTGGAGGCTTTCAGGAAGGTAATCTTTCATGCTAATTGTGATTGTTGGTTGAATCTATTTAATTGCAGTTGTAGAACTGAGCTGGGGATGTATCTTAACTCCTTCTACTGTCTTTTTCAATGTGTGATAATAATGGGCTCACTCAAACACTCCAACAAATACCATTTTCCATTTTCAGGGATAAAGATAAAATATCATTGTGGAGCCATTTAATAATTTTTGCCTAATACACCAACCTGAATTTAAAAACAAAAGCAGCTAACCTTAAGAAGTTAGCCATGTATGCTTTTGCAACAAATTATACATAGAATAATTTCAATACCAGAAACACATACCTGCTTTTTCAACATTTAATGCTATATTTGATATGCAAGTAATCTATTTGTATTTGTATAAGCTAATATCCATTCAAATAAATTTGGGAGACAATGTTATGTGTGAACACATCTAAACATATGCATTTGAAATATCTGACAACTTTAGATTCAAGTACCTAAAACTTGAGAAAAGGTGACTTGGATTTTTAGCATCTTTTTGAGGTGAAAGAGCAAGTTTAGACTATAAATTTCCACCATACAGTTAATAAATTCCTGAATTTTGAAAGAGAAGGAACTGCAAGTATACTCTAGTATTAGAGAGATGACTTCCTCTGTGAAGATAAGAAGTTTTCTAAAGAAACTCTACCATTTTATAAACTCTTTGGTTTAACTTAGAGTAAAATGACTTTTGGATGGGTCATAACCATTTCAATTCCTTTTGTATTAGAAGTGATGAAAATATTACAACCTTGGTCATACTTCTCAGAACCCAGTTACTTTAAGTCATTTTGGATGAAGGAAAGATGAATCCTTAATAAACTCTTATATGGTCAGTCACCTAATTTCTAATAGTTACAGGGTTACAACATAGTTCATTGACAGACCAAAAGTTTGACATAAGACAAAACTAGGTCCTAATTACAGCTATTTAACTAACTAGTTAGACAACCTTAAACTGTCTTTTATTATTTTTTTCTATCAGGCAACGTAAATATTGCATTCAAAATACATGTTAGCTTGAACAAATTTATTCTCCATAGATGTTTGTGTGAATAACAGGGATGGGAAAAATCTTACCTTGCACATTTGTTACAGAGACGTTACTAGATCAGGGATGAACATATCACAATAATAAGTTAGTTTCATTTTTTGACTGTCCACTTATTTTAGCATCTTACCTGAACCTCCTCCCTGGATCTTAAAGGCATTTTCTCCTTATCCACATCCCACTGTCTATCATATGTGAAAGTTTCATATCCCATTGATTTGAGTGACTTGGAGGTTTTTATTCTCAGAAGAGATAGGCTGAATAAGACTGGGACAGCCAATTGTTAAAGTAGTGAAGAAAAGACACTGTAGAATGTTTTGGCATCAGTTTTACTTTTTATTTTTTAATGTGTGTCAAACCCACGGATGATCATTTTCCATTCAAGGGTAAAACAGTAAAAACATTTGTTTTTCTTTTATTTTCTCTCCTTTCTCTCACCCTTTTCTTCCTTGGGAAAATAAAAAGAGACAAAGTACAGGATATTTGCTCAGAAGAAGACTACTTAAGAGAAATATATAAAGACACAATGGGAAAAAGGTGAGAATTTGACTCAATATTTCAAAATATCTAATAGATTGGATTTATTTTGTTTTCTTTGAATTAATCCAGTAAGAAAAAAAAAAGCTGTTAATAATCATCTTTTCATGAGAGTACAAAAGCACAGATGAGTTCAGGGACAGATTTTCCCCATGAAGAAACTTAGTATCAGCATCTAACTTGTAGGTAGAGGTAGGGCTGTGTCACATGAGGCTGAGTTCTGTGAATTGGGAAGACTTTTAAAAAATGCAAACACCAGGTATTTATTTGGCTTGTATATTTCATAATTAGAGAACAATACTTACAAACTTAAGGAAGTCAAAGGAAGAAGACATATTATAATTTTATTCATAGGATATTTATTTTTTCACAAGATTTTTTTCTGGATCTCATTTTGCATCTAGTGTGAATCATACCAAACTTTGGTTTTCATTGTTCAAAACAAGTACGTTACTGGAAACTGAATATGGTACCTCTTCATAGATAAAAAAGACACAAAGCTTTTGATGAGTTTGTGGCTAGTAATGATCATTTTTCATGATGGCGTTGTTGGAATTCTGATGAACACATTTTGCAAAATTGTAGGCCATTTTTTAAATTATAAAACTAGTTTTTCATTAGTCACTGAGACATGACTGTGTGCCAGACACTGCCCTATGCATAAGGCATAGTGTAGAACGGACAATTTCCTTACCTTTACAAAGTTTACATTGCAGGGGCGAGAGGGAGAATAAATGAGAAATCGAACTTATGTATAGCATGTGAAGTGGTAATAACTTTAAAGGAAAAAAAAAGTAAGGGAGGGAAAGAGAATTGGGTTGTGGGAATGGAAAGAACAATTTAAAGTGGTTGACCTCAAGGAACAGGAAAGAGCTGAATAGGATGAGTAGATGATTATTGTGAATGCCCATCGGAAATCATGACAGGCAGAAGCAGCAGCAGGTACAAAGGTCCTGAGTTTGCCTGGTGAGAACAGGAGGCCAATGTGGATGCACTTGAGTGAGCTCAAGGGAGAATAACAATGGGATTAAATGAGCTCACTTAAGGACTAGCATACAAAAAAAAAGGAGAAGGGTTATGGGGCTAAGTCTTGGAACATCCCAAGATTAAGATTTCCATAATTTAAGGAGGAATGAAGAAACATACAAAGAATGAGTGGTCAGAAGTGTAGAAACAAAATCACGCAATTATGGCATCTTGAAAGCCAGGTGAAAAAAATATTTTAAAAAAGAGAAAATGGTAATTTGCTACCTATTCTCAAACGGGAGGATTATTTTTCATTAGGAATGAGGGTTACATTTTTGTATCCAAGAATTTACTAAGATATAACAGAAAATATAGAAACCAAATTAGCTCTTATGATGCATTTGCATGGCAGAAACATCTGGATTATATAAAATCATTACACATGATGTATAATCTATACTGCTCCATAATCATATAATGGCTAGTAGTAATATGGATGATATAGTATAAAAATACTTCAGGCACAGTAAACATTTATGTCCACATGCTGTGAAAATATTCCATTGATACTGAAAATTACCTTTAGATTCTTGTTTATAGCTTACCATGGGCCAGAGAAAAACTTACAAAGAAATAGAATAAACTGCCTAATTTGACAATATGATCTTCAATTACCCTTCTACTGCTGAGCTCTTTGTTTACCCATAAATGATTACTCCAACCACTCAAATCTTGTGAAATATCAATAACCTTTAATTCATAATTCTTTATGAAGTCATTCGGCACTTACTCTTATTTGCAGAGCTAATTCTGGAGACTGAGTTTCTATTTCCAGCTACCCAGATGAGTCATTTAACCTCTTTTTACCCTTTAAAAGATAGGAATAAGTTGTTCCTTGGCCTACTTCACTGGGATGAATGACTTCTGGTGAGATAATGTCTATGAAACAATTTAAATGTCTTACAAAAAAAAGTGCCAACTGTTTCCAAAGCAGCTTGTTGGATTTTCTGACCACAGACTGAAAAGGAAATCCAAGAAACTGGATTCATTCACTGACTTTATGAAAACAGAAAATAAAGGAAGATCCTTTCTTGCCTGCAAAAGGGAAATCATTACTCTGAGGTTGCACAAAAGTTTAAGGAGAAAGGCTGGCCTGTCTTGAATGTATTTCTGATGAATAGTCATTGTTTCTGCAACAATTCAGTAGACACTGGCATGTCAAGATGCAACTGAAGATGCTCAAGACCAGAGGCTGGAGGAATCAAACTCCTGGGAAAGAAAGTTCCTTCCTGGTTTTCTTGTTTGAGGCACTAACATTTGCCAGGGTGGCCTAAGTTACAAATCGGGGAGTCTTTCTCATATTCTTTATTTACCACATTCAGTCCATCTCCAAGACCTGTCCATTCTTTGTCATCCCTATCTTGCTATGTTAAGCACTACTTGCCTCTATATACTTGCTACTTTGTGTCATTTAGTCTACCTGCATCCTCTCACCTTGATAATTGTGGTCGGGTTTTCTTACCTGACCATCGTATTTCTCCATTCCATGCTTCACATCCACAGCTCATGCCAATCCTTTTGCCTGGTTCCTGGTGCTTCCATCCAACCCTTTACCCTACCATTCCTGAAACATAGCCTTTGCCGTCGCCACGCTGGATTTTTTTAGCTCTCCCACAGCACAATGCAGTTTCAGGCTTTTGGCTTTTGCACATGTAACTTCTGCCAGGAATTCTCTTCTTCCTTCTTTTCCTTTTACAGAGTGACAGCATAGTATGGTACCTGGAGCAAGGGCTTTGACAAGGATTAAATGCCATCCTTCTCTTCTTCACTACAATAGTATATCTTTGGGCAAATTTCCCAATTTCTGTGTGCCTCAGCCGCCTCCTTTTTAAAATGAAAATAATAATTTTCCAATGTCTTAGGTAGTGATGAAATCAAATGGGATAGCCTGTACAAATAAAGTACGTGGGATTAGAAGACCCATACAATCTGCTATTACTAATATATTTTGTCTGAATCTTAACACTGTCACTCAAAACTTACTTATTCCTTTTTCTCCAAACTTTTGTTCCCACCCTCCTCCCTCTGTAGCAGGGTAACTGCTTATTCCCTTTTGTGTCCTGCTCCTTTACTGTGTGTAGATATTATAATGATGCTAATATGTGGTTAAAATTATCTGTTTGGATATTTGTTTTGTATGCTGAATTGTGAATATTTGTGGAAAGTAGATCCATTTATTTATTTTCCAATTTCTAGCAAAAATAGGTTACTAATGCATGCATTCTGAAGAAATAAAAGAAAACTAGAGTCATTGGTCTTTGTCAAAAAATATCCTACAGAAATAAAAGAAATGTCTCTCCTCTCTTCTGGGTAGGACATGGTTCTCCAGAACTGCAGGGTAAAAATGCCCCGTTTTGTGCTTAATTGTGAAGTTTCAACTGACTTCCTCATAAACATGCACCAACTACAATTTTTTTTTCCTTGTCTGTGGAGAGCTCCAAATATCTGGCTTGTGGTAGTTACAAAGTAACACACTCTAAAAAAGAGATTTTAATCACAGCATATTCTGAGTTTCACATTTTTGGACACTAAATATTTGAAATTAAACCTGATTATTACTAATCTGTCTTTATTGAATTTGATTAAACAAATAGCTTTAGAATGGGATACTGGACACTTGTTTTAAAATGAAGGTTTATATATAAACTGGAAAAAATTAATTATCCATAATTAAGCTCTATCACACATTTGCGTAAAATTCCATAATTAGCATATTTATTATTAGAGATATAATTTCATTATCAAATGGTAAAATATCACAATTTCATTTTTTAAAGTATGAAAAATCAGCAATTTATTCTTAGAATCACTGTTGTTGCCACTCTTTTAAAAGTAATTTCTGTACTGGAAGTGTTACATGCTCAAATAAATAAAACTACCTTTTTTTGGTGGTAATCAAAAAATTTAATCAGTTTAGCTTTACACATTTGAAAAACATCGAATCATATTTTGTAGTAACTTAACATTTATTGTTAATGAGCAAGTTTTTTTTTAAAAAAAAAGTAACCAGAAACAGAGTGATTTTGCCTCAATAATACAACTTCTCAGTTTAGTGGAGCCATATAAATAAAAGCTGTAGATAGAGGGAAAAAAAAAAAAACCTTTTGTTGATGATTTCTAGATTGTCTTACTTCTGTTCAACTTTGAGTAGCCTGAGAGAGCATCATCTCTTCTAAAACAGGAATGGATGGTGGGTGGATGGTGGGTTTTCAGCCTGTAGCACTCTTGGTTTCCACTTAGCTCAATGAAACACCAGGGAGCATATTCTTCAGTCTGTGAATTTAAAATTACTTGACATCCTTTGTAAAATCAAAATAGCTTAGAGTAATGTTTCTTATAAAAAGGGTAAAGTAATACTTCATTTACATTCTAGACTACCTGTCAGTCAGAACTGTAAGATCTAGACCAGGAGTGTTTAAACTTTTTCTTGTTGCTAAATGCAGAGTTCCATGATCTGAACCAAATGTGAGTTTCGTTCTCTATTTTATATGGTCCCTTTTCCTGGTTCTTTTAAATGAAGATGGAATACATTAATGATCCTAGTTCTTCCACTTACTAACTGTATATGGGATAAGTCCCTCAAGCCTTCGGTGGCTCAGCTCCTCATCTGTAAAAAGAAAGTTTAATCACAACTACTATATTAATTTACTATTACTGCTGTAACATATGACCACAAATGGAATGGCTTAAAACAACACAATTGTATTACCTTACTGTTGTGTAGACTAAAAGTCTGGCAAAAGTCTTATTGGGCTAAATTCAAGGTATCATAAGGGCTATGATCTTTTCTGGCTGCTATAGAAAAGAGTGTTTCTTTGCTTTTTTGAGATTCTAGTGGCGTCTCACATCCTAAAGCACATGGCTGACTTTCTTCATCTCACTGTATCTCTCTGATGAGGCGTAAATAGTCACATTTTCCTATGATTACAACAAAAAAGACTCTCCTCTAATAAGAATGGAAGAATTTAAATCAGAAATACCTTAATAACCCAGAATTCTCCCAGACTCCGGGTCCTAGACCAATCACATCTTCAGAGGCTGTTTGCTACGTAGGGTAACATTTGCAAGTTCCAGAGATTAGCAGGATGTATATATGTCTGTGGGAATCCATTATTCTTCCTACCACACCTACTTACCTTGGAGATTTTCCCTGTTGATTAGAGATAATTTTGTGAGGCTCCTAACAGAAAGTTTGGGATATGTACCCAATGAAATTGTTGCAGTGATTGGAAAAAGTTTTATTATTTTCAAGGCTTTCCTACCTCTGTATACTTTGGTGCTTTCTTTCTTCCTTTCTTTCTTTTTTTAAGCTGTAACATTTTCTCTCCCTGTAATAGTGATTATTGGAGTGAAAATGTTTGGATTCTACCAAAGTAAATTTGGTGCAAGTGCTTTAAGTTCCTTAACGCACATTTAACCTTTGTTAAAATCTTAGTTAAATTCGACCTATTAAATCAGTATCTATTGTACACAGTTTCATTCATTTGGGTTTTATTTATATATTTTTAGTTTCTACTTTCTTGAGTTGTTCTAGATTTGTATAAAGGATGGTATTTTATAAATTTAATTATTTTTTAGAAGGCTTTTGTTTTCAAAAAGAGAAACTGTATGTGTTTAAAATATAATAAAACTCATTCTATCTTGAAAGTCCTCCATGAGTCTTGAATTCTTTTGTAAATCTGAATTATTTTATCTGATCTTGGTGATCTCGGTTTTCCAGTGTTTTCACATATTTGGCTCTTTTATTGATCCTGAAATTTAATCCATCCTTGGTCATCACTGTCCACCAAAACTAACATACAAATCAAAAAAATAAAAATTGTCTTGCATCTTATAGTATTTTAATTGTATAGAATTTTAAGGCATGTTCAACTACTCTACCAACCTATTACCTGTGTGTCTTGCACCTGCCTGCCTTCGCGTGTACAGTTTCCTCTTGCAGGAATAGCCTCCCTTGCTTCTGACGCCTGCCGAAATGCTTACTCAATCTTTCAGTCTCACATCTAGCCACATTTCCTCTGCAAAAATGTCAACATGAATCCTAATTCACTATAACAACTTTTATTCCCTCGGTGTCCCTCCCAGAGAACCACGTGACTAACTTCCTATAGCACATCACCTCCACTTTAATGGCGTGTGTTACCCTGAGTGTGCTGCCCTGTGGGACTCCTGACTCCTAACATGCCCACAGTACCTAGTACTGCATACACAGCGGATGTTTAATAAGTATTTATTACCTGACTTTATTAACTTAGTATGAACATTGATAATAACCTGAACTAGGCACGAGAAAACTGTACAACAAATGCCTTGGAAGCCATGAAATGTGGGAGGTTGAGTCATTTTGCACAAGATAATACGGCTGTCTCAGTGGCGGGAGTTTTCTCAACATAAGCCCAAATCTGTGTTTTATTAACTTTGCTGTTTAAATAAAAACAAAGTCAGGGAACAATTTCTGAGAAAGGTTTGATATTTTCTTAGAAGAGGATAAAGATTACATGGAAAGGTCTTCTGCTGTATGTTTAACTATTTAAAATGTCTAGTCTACAGAAATGCGTGCCTTATGCTTGTGTTATTTTCTTATAACCGGAAGACAAAGCATTTTCTGAGACTGTCTGGGTATGAACTTTGAAAATCTGGCCTCAGCTTACACACTGTATTTATTTACATGTTTATTTATTTTTGTCTCTAACCTCTCTTCTGCTACTTCCACCCTGCAAATCACTAGATTGGCAAGTAACTAATTTGCAGTGTAAGATCTATGCTTTGGTCCATCTATTTCTCTTCAAACGTGATACTCTTTATCCATAAGAACCCATTAAATTATATTTATTGTCAAGCTCTAACTTAAATCCCAATATTCCTTTGTTTTATCTCTCAGAATATTTACATGTATCCTCCTGACTTCCAAATAACTTTGTTCATACAATTATACAACATAAATGACAATACTATTTGATAAAATGTGTTCAGTACTTAGAGTGTTCCATAGTTTAAGCCTCACTTAACTTCATGAAGTGGGGACAATTAGTCACATATCAAGATGTGGAAACTGAGGCACTGTGAGTTAAGTAGGTTATCAAAATTCATAGCTTTTAAACAGCTTAGCTAGCTTTTGAATACAGATACTCTATTTTCAGTCTGTGTTCTTAAATTTTGGGCTACTTCATTAGGTATAAACACGTGTTTTATACTATTAAGTGGGAAAGAGTTTTAGTTCTTTGAGAACAAGACTCATATATCTGCATGTCGTTCTGAAAGTTTAGCATATTGTTTGTAGGTGCTCAATGCTCAGTAAAGAAACAAAATTAGTAAAAGCAAAAGGTGTTTCCTATTTAAATAAATGCGCTAGATGACAGAAACATAGCTTGCATGAAGCGCTTAATGAATTTGGACAGATCAAACGTAGTGAAGGCCCAGATGTCTTTTCAAACAACTCCAGCCTCACCTTCCTTCAACCAAACAATCCACATTTACATACATTTTTTCATTTGTCACTTTTGAATGAGTGAGAGGCATATGGCACTATCTTTTGTTTTAGTAAATAGGACTTTGTATAAAGGGAATGATCCATACATCTACCAGGAAATGTCCTGGCAAATGTTAAATTCTGTATTCTATTGGGTCCCTAGAATGTCTGTTTACCAGATGATTTACACAGTTTCTACTCTTTGCTAATTTTATAGCTTCTTCCCTAGCTTACCTAAAACCATGACTGCACCTGTATCAGAGTATCCCTCCTTCCCAATTTAATCACCATTAAAATCAAGTACCATTAAATCAAATGTGCGCTTGGATTACCCAATTAATGAGTGGCCCGGGTATGTATTTACTAGTCATTTTTTTATTCCTGTAGTAACTATAAATATTATAAACATGGAGATGTAGTTTGGAGTCTCTGGAATTAGGAAAACCTAGCATGTAATGTTTTATCACTCATAAAGCTGGTTTCTGATTTCCCATTCTTTGATATACTCCAGAGGTCAAAAGCCAGATCTTTGAAAATTAAAGTAGAAAGAAATGAGAAGCTGTTCAAGGAATCCCTGGAAAGTTGTAGAAAAACATCCCTGGCCTTATCATTATCTGAAACATGAAGGATTTCTATTGTTGCATTCTATACTTTTGATCAATATTAAAACATTCTCACTTGTTTATGTATCAAAAGTTTGAGATTACTGTTCTTGCTCAGAACAAATTCATAAAGAATTAAAATAAACCTGCATAAACCCGAGGGATGAGACCGTCCTAATATAATACGAAGACCTACCTATGCCCAATATGCAGGCAGTAGTGGAGGATCATCAAACTTTTCAGCAATGCTAATTCTTTCCATATTTGTTTCATTCTTGCAGTGAAAGTCCCCATATTATTACATTTTACTCTCTCAATGATGTACATCCTTTATCCTTTTCCAGTCACTGACAGAGTCCATCAAGTTGAAATGTTTTATAGTCATATAATCTCACCATATTTACTATTCATTGTTTGAATAGTTATTTATTAAAATTAGAAACTTACAATTATTTAGGTTTTTTGCTAGTGTAAAACTGCAGCATAAACATAGATATCTATGATTTATTTATCTTTTGTAAGGACAAGATGCGTGCATGGTGATATCTTTAGCCTATGTACTCTAGACTGTATTTCTTAGCTCTAGAGGTGTAAAAATTCTTGTAGTCTTTGTTATTGACTGTAGAATTGCTCTCCAAATGAACTGTAACAAAGCCACATTAATATTAGTGGCAACAGTGTATATTTTTCCATTTTCCTAAAATCCTACCAAAAGTGAATCTTTATCCTAGTTTGCTAGTCCTTGCTAATTGTATTGATATATAATGATACTTCACACATAATTTTACTTGTATGTGTATGTACAGGTGTTAATATTTTTATGCATTAAGTTGTCCAGGTTACCAGTGTCTATAATACGAAAATTTGTAAATAATGATAAAACCTGTATTCAACTCTATACAGCTATTTCTAGAAGCCTGCAGAGTTATAGAAACAAATCCAAAACAAGGTTGGCAAGAATGTGCATTATCATACTTTGATAAATTCACTTTATTAATTATATTTATTTTCTATGTTCTTTAAGGTTTTCAACATAAAAGAACATATACTCTATAAAAAATGGTAATTTTAATTTTTGTTTCCAAGTCAGTATGACTTTTATTTTTCTTCTTGCCTATTATACACATAGTGAAATTCTGAATAGAAGTGAAGAGAGTAGACATTTTAACTTTTCAGTACATTTGGGGAAAATTATTGAAGCCTTTATCATTAAACATTATGTAAGCTACAGGATTTTTGTAGACACCCATCATCAGATTGATGACATTTTCCAAATTTGCTGAGAGATTTTTTAAAATTATAGATATGTGATAGATATGTGGTTACTTTATTCTTTCTGTTGAAATGACCAAATATTGTTTTCTCCTTTATTCTGATTTTACATAATATATTAGTTTCCTAAGGATATAGTAGCAAATTATAATTTAGTGGCTTAAAACTAGAAATATTTATTTTCTCACTATTGTAGAGGCAAGAGATCTGAAATCATTGTTGTTTAAAGTTACATTCTTTTCAAAGGCTTTAGGGAAAAATTTTTCCTTGCCTTTTTTTAGCTTCTGGAAGTCCTTAAGATCTCTTGGCTTGTAGAAACATAACTCCAATCTGTGCTGCTGTCTCCACATGGCCTTTTGTCCTGTATATATATAACTCCCTCTCCTTCACTTCTTCTAGTAGCAGCAATCATTCATTTTAGGGCCTATCCTAAATCCAGGATCATTTAATCTTAAAATCTTTAACAAATTCAATCTTCCATGAAGACCCTGTTTTCAAACATGGTAACATACTAAATTTCTGGGTAAGCATGCATTCTGTGAGGACAGTCTTCAACCTACTACATATGGTAAGATGTTTTGATTGATTTTCAAAAAATTAACCAGCGTTGTATTCTTAGCAAAAAAAACAAAAAACAACACTTGATCCTGATGTATTATCCTATTTAAATATCATTGGAATTTATTTCAAAAATATTTGTAACTGAGTTCATGAGAAATATTAATTAGCAATCTTGTTTTTTAATATAATAGTTTGTCTTCAGTATGACAAAAATGGTGGTTTCATAAGATAAGTTGGGGAGTGTTTTCTGAGTTTTATTGGGAATTATATTAACTTTTCAGCTTTTTGCCCTTTGGTGTATATTTCTTTACAAACTTTTTTTTAAAGGTTGTAATAAAGGGTATCCAGAGTAGTCTTCACTCAAGGGCTAATTTGGCCCCACTACTATAGCCTGAGCCTTGTTTTTATTTTTGTATTTTTTGACTGTTTACTGACTGTTCAGTTTTTTAGCACATTGGTTGACAATCAAGCATCTCCCACCCATTTGCAAAGTCTGGTAGTTGTTCAGTTTATATCATCACTTTCCCTAAACAGAAGCCTCATGAATAGCTTAAGACAGAAAGTCAATTGATCATGATTTGCAACTCTGGTCCCTTTTCCACTAAGCTGACAATCTTCCAATGTATGACAATAGTTTTCCGTATTTTGTCAGTTTTGTTACTTGCTTATGTTTAAAGAACTCTGATTTGACTCACAGCAAAAGCTGTACAAAATAAATTTTAGTGACTTTTAAGACATATAACTTATTTTGTTTTTAAATAGAATATTTGTATTTTTTTGCCTTGTTCTCTAAGTGCCACTTACTAAAATTAGTCACTATTTGCATAGGAGTTTATATTATATCAAACATACCACATTTTCACAATCTAAGAGATATTCATCTGTCTTTATAGAAAGTTGAATTCTAAATTGAATTTGTACAAAAATATTTTTTAAAGTTTTAGCCAATTTATTGCCTCAAAAAGGTAATAACTTGTGTGTGTGTGTGTGTGTGTGTGTGTGTGTGTTCAATTTAAAGTTTATGAGAGGCACACTATTTTTTAAAATTTGTTACCTTTTAATCCTTTTATTTACTTTCTTTCTTACAAAGACAACAAAAGCAGTTCACACTTATTATGTGTGTGTATAAACGTGTGTGTATGTAATATAAATTTCAACACATTTAAATATTTGTTATAATTTTAGAACTTTGAAGTATAATTTGTTAACTTGTACTCTCTGCAAATACATGCATGTTTTCACCAGAAAACATTTTTCCATGCCTGCTCCATCATCTTTTTTTACACTTAACATATTTAACACATATATAATTATCATTACATGATCTTCACCAACATCATTTTAATTGGTTGAGTACTATTTTCTTATAGGAAATGAAGTGAAACTTACTTAACCAAACCCTCGTTGTTGTCTGCTTATATTATCTTAAAAGCTTTGTTACTAAAAGCCATGCCATGATACAGATCTTTTTTTGGTATGATTTCCTCATTTTGCATAATTTCTTTATTTTGTTTAACGTGTCCTTAATTATAATGAAGGAGATAATACACAATGACTCACTAAATTGATTCTGACTTTCTTCTGGATTTTCTTTTGTGCTTTGGTATTTGAGAAGCTGATTGACCAGATTCTTTATAGACAGGACTCTGTATTGTGTCAGAGTTTCTGTAAATGAAAACTCTGTATTAAGTTTTCTTTGGTTTACTTTAGCTAAAGTGATGCTATTATTATCTACCAGGAATCTGGAATGTAGAGCGTCACACTTTTGAATGTTTAGGCTTTTAAATGTATATCGCCTAATTATCTCCAAAATATGTGTTACCATTCACATTCTGACAAACAGAGCACAAAAGTTTCCATTCTCCTGAACTTTTATCATTTCTAGGTTTTTTTGTTTTGTTTTGTTTTGTTTTTTTTTAATTTGGGAAAGGCACTCCAAGTCACCCCACCCCAGTATCTTTATGTGTATTTCCTGAGGTTTGAAATGTATTTATTTGTTTTTTCAATGATATATTTAAAGTCAATTGCTAAGTCTTCTTTCAGGCTTTTTAATGTTACCCATTGAATCCCTCCTATGAGCATATATTGGACACACATTAATTAATACCACAACACTCCCACTAACACATTCTACAAAATGACATCAACAAGGCTTAACATGTCAAGTACATTACCCATAGTTTCACAGCCAGTATAGGGAAGCAAGAATCAAAATCCAGGTAATCCAACTCATGAGGTCATGCTAGTTCCAGCCCATCATCTGTCTTGTAGAATCATGTGTTCATCTCTATACGCCCACTTTGTGATTCATGTAATTCATGAATTATATAAAATTGTCTTATCCCTAAATATTGATGGTGTCCAGATAAGCAATTTGTAAATAAACATGTGTATATATAGATATAGTCAAATAAATTTTAGAACTTTTAATCGTGGCTGCTAGGGCACGAGGCTGTTTTGCTAAAGGATAAGCACTTGTTGTTTATGAAAGTAGCTTTACTCAAAGACAGACCAGTGTTGCTTAGGCAACCTAGTCTCTTGATAACTTCCTGCTGTGAATATACACTGCAAATGATAAGAAAGTATATGCATCTTTATGAAAATAAAATTTGCAAATTGTATGTGCATAGCGGGTACACATGTTGTCAGGAAGAAATAAAACAATGTCATAAAAATGGAGTTAATTAAAACATGACCTGATAATTACCAAAAGTGAGGTCTAAAACTCTTGATGTAGGTGATTCTGGCACTTTGTGGTTGCCAAGAACATTGTATTTATCACACTGGAGCCTTCTTGCCTGAAATCTTATGTATGGTACATTTTTTTTTGACCATTATGAATATGTGGATACATAGAAAATAGTGACTATATGTGATTTGTCCATATTGGGTGCAGCAGTTTTTCAGTGGGGTATCTAGTCTGTTAAAATGTTTGAGAATTTGGTCTTTCAGTAACAATAATCATGACAATAGTGACCACCCTCTGTACTCATATCTTTATAAATGATTTCACTACACAGCCTGTCTGTCAGGCAAGCAAGAGATATGAGACTTATAAATAGAGCAGTTCCCCCATTATCGCAGAAAGTATGTTCCAAAGCCCCCAGTAGATGCCGAAACCATGGACAATGACGAAGCCCGTACTATTTGTTAATCTGATAATTAAGACAAATACTAAGTGACTAATATGCGGATAGTCTGTATAGCATGGATATGTTGGGCAAGCGGGCGATTCACAGCCTGGGGGACAGAGTGGGATGGCCAGATAGTTCAGTACACTACTCAGAAGATGTGCTACTTAAAACTGCCAGATTGCTTATTTCTAGAATAATCCATATAATATTTTTGTACTGTAGTTCACTGAATCCCTGAAAAGCAAATCTCTGGATAAGAGGAGCAGGGAGTACTATTGCAGGGAGCCAAGAGTACAATTGCATCTTGCTATCAATCAGTCACCAAATGCTGTTGATCTTATATCTTTAATATTTTCAAATCTCTTCTGTCTCCATCATACTTACTTGTCCCAAGCGCAGAGCCTTTATTTTAATACTATTGCTTAAACTATTGTTGAAAGGGTGAAATGCCAAAATAGAATTACTTAATGAAATAATCTTAAGCCAAAGAGCAGCCATTTTAACACTGTCATATTCTCTTAGCATTACCTAGCTTGCCTTTTAGCCAAGAACGGATCTGGTTTCTCAGAGGTAGCTATTGCTAATAGTTTTACA
The DNA here is from genome assembly GCA_963574415.1 of Tarsius wallacei. Lineage (NCBI taxonomy): Eukaryota > Metazoa > Chordata > Mammalia > Primates > Tarsiidae > Tarsius > Tarsius wallacei. The sequence continues at coordinate 540 of CAUYQG010020447.1, read as the reverse complement.
ACTCCTCCCCAGTGTGTTTTGCACTAAAAAGCTTTTCTATTCCAAGTATTTACCTAAACCAAGTTAACTTAATGAGACTTTCCTGACATAAACAGACCCCATCACTATAACTATAGTCATTTCCCTAGCCCACCTGTCTGCCTGATGTTCATCATCATGTTGTCAGTACCTGTGTTTACCTGCCCTTCCTGATAATGTGAAAAAGACCACTACCTGTAGGGGGCCAGCCCCCACGTGGAGATTCAGGGTGTCCCTGGAAAGGTGTGGTGGCGTCGGCGATTATTCCTGGAGAACAAAGGGATTAGACTCCTGTCTAGTGCAGGAGCCGATTCTGCAGGAGAGATAGACAGAGAGAGAGAGAGAAAGAGAGAAAGAGAGAGAAAGAAAGAAAAAGAAAGAGAATGGACCACTGTTCAAACGGATTTGAGCAGAAGCCGTTTAATGGAAGTTTTCATGTTCCTTTTATCCCAGATTTTCGCGGGCAAAATCACGAGACTTTCACGTGAACACAAAGCCGGGTGGATGAGGGGCGCCCCCCCC